>BSBK01004220.1:5000-100210 GCA_027943335.1 Chamaecyparis obtusa
AAACCATTTAATTATTTAAGATGTGTTTAGTTGTGGCACTTTAGGAGAGGCTTCTCACGCTAATGTTACCTGAGTTTCTTAAAAGCAAATTATTAGAGGTTACCTCAGCCTCTTGCATTCGTGTCTATTCATTCGTAACTCTTAATTTAGTGGACTGATATACATAAAGCATCGCGAGATCAATCTCGTCCTTAATTATTCATCTACTTTAAGTTTACATTCCATAAATCAGTTGAGAAAATGTCACAACCAAGAGAGGTGGATCAGATCGTTAATGAAAACGAAGGGGAGGGCGACAGTACGAGAGAAGCTCTTAGGAGTCGTTTTGCGGACATAAACACTCGTGCTTGTGCATTGAAAAGTGATTTGATTAGACATATAGATGCCTACGAAGCAGACCCGCAAAATCAAGGTAATATCTTTGCATTTAATATTAACCAGCTTTATGATGTTTTTGATTCATTGCAGCGGCAGTTTTACTCTCACGACGTGAACTGCTGGATATGCGACAATCCCAGGCCTGATTGCAAAAGAAAATGTGATCCGATGAAGGAAATCAATAATGTGTTTATCGAAGTAACAGAAATGTTTTGGGAAAGTTGGTCAGCCGATTTAGGAGAAAGAGCAGAGAAACAGGCAAAGATGGAGATAGAAAAAGTTTTAGAAGATCTACCTACCACACAAATTTCACAGAAACTTCTTAATGAAATTATTGGGTGCGAGATTTGTTTATCAGATTTTGAACTGGCAGAAGAGGCATGCCGTTTGCTTTGCAATGAACGTCACATATTTCACAGGAAATGCATCCAACAATGGTTGGAAAGGCAAAATAAGTGTCCAACGTGCAGGGTACCAGCATATTAGAGTACACTTTTCCTCTCATCGAAAGAGAATTGATTGGACTGATTAGTTGATTATGTCTAGTTTTTAAGGGAAAATTTCTGGATTTATTAAAAATTTCTGGTTTGAAGGAAACTGGTTTCCACTTTTTCCCGTATAAGATTTTAAAATTATAATGTTACTAGCTAGTTTAGTAATTTATATGAATCACTAAACAAGTAAGATTTTTACACTAGATGTTCTAAATGTTAGTCCATTTTTCTGTCAATGCAAAAATCTTTTGAAAATGGCCTCTTCCTTGCATGTTTTGTAATGCTGTCCCACCCTGCTGCAATCAAAATTTTAACGTGCGAAGTTGATCCCCTTGGTTTTATGGTGTGCGCTCTTGGCCCCGTGCTTTTTAATGTATCACCCTGCTCTACTTCAGATCGCATTTCTTAAATCGCAAAACCAGGGAGTTATTCAAGTTTCAAGGTCTGCAGGAAATAATCTCTGAATATGTCAAAGTGTCGAAAACCCATATGTTTTCTACCTTTATGTCTGCATGAAAACTCTCGATGTTTTCGGTTTCTTTGGTTACCTTTGTGAAAATGTGAAAACCTTGTGTGTTTTCGACACTCCTTGTTCACTGGTCTTAAGTGCGCAAGTGTGATCGATGGTGGGCCTGGGTCTTTAGGGGTTTTAAAATGATTGGTTGTCACATGATCGCATGTCAAAATTTCTGACATGTGACCATGCGACCAGCTGACACCTGTGCATGGGGCCCATTGGTGATGGAAGTATTATGGTCCCGCTGGTGGTTATGTAGCGACCTGTGTTGGCTATCGCATGATCGCATGTCAGAGTTTTCTGACATGCGATCATGCGACCGGGTGCCACATTGTGCTGGGGCCCATTGGTGGGTGGTGGTGTGGCGTCTTCCGGTTGGTCTAAGGTGGCAAAATGGCAGGCAGACCTAGGTTCTATTGGAAAGATTCCATATCAACGGTGGTCGTGTGATCGTGTGGAATCTTGCCAGTCCATGCGATCATGCAACCGGCCGTGAATTTTCCTTGGCGGGCCTAGTGTGATTTCTCAGCGTCTTTGGCGGTTGTGATAAAAGTGTTAGCGGCCTGAAAAAATTTCTTCTTGTTCGTTGGTTCGCATGATAAAATGACAATGCTCTAAGTGATTTCGTAATTCAGCAAACAGTGGTCGCATGATCGCTAAGTTTTTTAGCGATGGTGGAGAGTGTTTCACGAACTGGCGGAAGTTCTTCGGTCTCCAATTTGCCAGAAAAGTGGGGCTGATGTTTTCGATGACGTGGGAATTCCCGATTGGCTAGTGGGTGACAAGGTGGCAGTCTTATGGCCTTGTCGCATAATCACAAGGGCCATCTTTCGGCCATGCGATCATGCGACAAGGGTGCCACATCGGTGGGGAGCGATGACATGGTGCTAACATGGAGGCTTATTGCATGTTTGCATACCCCTTTTCCTAGCTATGCGATCATGCGACAACTATTTGGACGTTGCGGTTGTGGAGTTAAAGGTGGGTCTACGGTGCCCATTTTGCCGAGATGTTTCGTTTTGATTGGCTGCTTGCTGGTGAGGTGGCTGAAAACTTTTCAAAGGGGCCCGTGACTATTGTGGATTAAATGTAGGCCGCTTGATTTGCCAGGAAGAGGAAGAGATCTACGGCAGCATTTTAAAATTGGCTGACTAGCCGTTGCTATAGGATTTAAACCTTGCAGAGGGTTTTTGCGATAGGAGGTACCCAGAATTTATGGTTTTCTGGCCGTTTCTTGATCTGGTTGGTGGCATCGATTATTGTAGTGTGGTCCAATGAGTTGGGTGATTGCTTGTAGATGTTTTGCCGTGTGGGGGAGGATAGTTTTTGTTGGCTCAAGGTGTTTTGATGGTCTGGTCAAACTATTATTCATGATGAATTTGTGATCCTGGGTACAGATTTGAAGATTTTATCTTTCTTATGGATCTTTCTTGTTTCTGACAGATTGGTGCTGGTTTTCCCTCCAGTGGGCTTTCAAATTTAGCTATTGTAACCCAAACCCTAGTCACCCTAAGCTTCATGCAATCTCTTTGAGATTCACAAGGTGGCTAGTGGTATAAATAGTTAGTTTTTTTACTTAGAGGGGGTTCCAAGATTTCTTTTTGGTCCCTGGTTGCAGATTCATGTACATTTGAAGAAGGAGAAACTGGATTTTGGGCCTGCTTCCTATCTTAGTGTTGCTTTGATTGTATATTGATTTTGAATATGTTAATGAGAATGCTATTGAGTTCCAATCCTGCATTTGTGTATGTCTTCTTATCTTGGTTCTAAGCTCATATATGTTAATTTCACAAAGTGTATTAGCATATGGTAAACAAAGAGTATTGTGAAGTCATCTCTGAGTTCCTAACAATGTTGAGATTAAAATCTTTTGGGTGAGTTCAGTGAGTTTACAACTAAGTAAGAATTTGATGTTCTAAGTGCTTGAGGAGAGGGGTAATAGGCAAAGCACTTATCTTGAGATTGAGAGTGTTTGATTTAAGATCTTGAGCTGATGTATCTAATTTGGTGACTCTTTGCCCTAGGTTAAGGCACTGGTCCATTCTCTAGAAGCTTTTCATGGTCTTCAACCACACACACACAATTTAAATGATCATACCTTCAGTTTGTTTGTAAAAGACCTATTTGAATATCTATTTGGTGACTCCTTTAGAGAAGGGAGTCAAGGGTACACCCACCCAAGCTTAAGGCTTAAAGTGAAGAAGGATCTCATTGTTGATCCTTGTCAGTTGGCCCTCTTCCTTATGGACTTTGGAGTGGTGATAGAGTCAAAGTTTTATTTAAATTATCCATCAAAGTGTAAATCTACAAGTTGAAGATCAAAGGGAATAATCCACAACCAACATAAATATGCTATTATTGATATAGATTTCAATATTATATGTTCTATTAAGATTTGAAGGATCTAGTAATTGGGAACTCATTGTTGAACTATGTAAATAACAGTATTTTAAAAAGAAAATATATTTATTAATTTGGCTTAATATATATAGAAATAAATTATTATAAAGTAGAAATATTCTTAAATAATATTTATTTCTATAGTTTATATTTAATATTTTTTTATAACAATAATAGTTTTTTTTAGTTTATCAATTTTGGATCTCTTATTGTATGAACTTGATAGTAAATCTTGGCTTTTGTGGTGTACTTATATGATAAATATAATGCAAAGTATCATATTTGTTGTGTAAAATGAAACATGTAAATTTTTTAAGATTCAATTATTTCACACATTCCAATTTATATAAATGGAAGTTTCATATTACTAATTATGTTTTTGTATATCCTTAGTCAACATTAACACAATAACTTATCTCAAAACTATTGATGTAATGTCCCCGCTAGGGAACCCATAAGGAATCAGGTCTTAAGACCAAAAATTGTAACTAACAAATTTTTTCCTAACATTACATCACTACTACTTTACATTTACATTCCTTAAGGTTCCCTTAATGAATTCATTTACATTACTTATCCAAATTGAATTTCATTTCCTATCTTTACCAAACTGAAACCTAAATGTTATACTTGTATAAAGCCTATTTTTCCTATCTAGCTTAGTTCACACTAGCATTCTTGTCTTGCTCGGTTAACACTAACATTCCTCTCTTCCTCAGTAACACTACACCGACCTCCCTTGGTTACCACTACACCGACCTCCCTCGGTTAACACTACACCGACCTGCCTTAGTTATCACTAAACTGACCTGGCTTAGTTAATACTAGACCAACAGAAACTATAAAAAATATGACTGTCAACTCTGACTTGCGGGTAAAACTAGGTATTCAGGGAACTATGTTGCCTAATCTGAGCATGACCCATTTGAGATGTCTCAATTTCCCTTCAGTAATGGCTCATCAATCTATCCTATCTATCTAACAAATCTATTCTAGATCTGGACAAAGAAAGGTGGTGCACAAACTGACATGGACCAGTAAGGTTGAAATAACAGTTCTAAATTCTAGAAGCACTCATGAATATTCTAAAAAGAAGGAGGTAAAAAGGAGAATACTAAGGATCCTACAGACTAAATTAATCTAAATAAAAGCATCAATTTCACAAAGAAGTCTGCAAGAGGAAAATAGTAAGAAAATGACTACATTTCAATCCTACACCTTCATGACCCTTCCTATTTCTTACGAGACTTCCCTATTTCATTCAATATTAGATAAACTCATCCTTCCACATGACCATAAACAAAAAACTATATGATCATACACAATTTTATTATCATATCATATACAAACACATTTCACACATAAAGAGGAAGAATGGAGATTCTTCCTAGTTTAGACCCTACCTTGGGTCCTGTGGAGAATCTTCTTCCCTTGGCTAGAGAATCTCTGTGAAACTTCAATCCTTGAGTAGATATCCTTCTAAAAATCTTCCTCTAGCAATCAACTCCCGGCAATCCAAAAACCCCCCAAACTCACATAACTTTCCCCAAAAAATTCTGGAGAAATCAATTACAGACAATGCAAAAGAAAACCAAATCTTCCAAAAATTATCATCCTCCTCGTGCACAAAAATCTTCAAATATTTATCCCCCAACTATGTGGTTGGAGGGGTTGCTTTATGGGAAGCAACTTCTCCAACTTCCATAGTTGGTTGGAGGAACAACTAAATAATTTCCCATAAAGACTTAATCAAGGTTTCTAATAAATTTAATTAAAATATATTTTAAATAAAAGCATAACAAGAATAATAGACCAATACCTTTCAAGAAAAACACATAGCATAATAGGAAAACAAGTAGCCTAACTTCTATGAGGTCTCGAGTTCAACTCCCTCCTAGATAGCTACTTTTACTACAAAGGGTATTTTCCTTTTATTATTATTATTTTTATTTTTTATTTAATACATCATCAAATATACTATACTTAACTCACGTTATTTACTTATTATAAAAATATACCATTTACCAATTAATGAAAACATACAATTATTATTATTTATATAAGCAAGGATATGTGCGTGTGCACCCACATATACACCTACCTATATAAAATATAAACAATTATAACCTAATTATTATACAGATAAAATAGATTAATTCTAACTCATAACATAAACTCAGACCAACATCAAATCAAGACCATCACATAAACTGCATTCCACTTTCCCAACTAGGATAACTTCCTAAACATAATTCTAAGTCCATGGGTAACCCTAAGAGTAACTTGGTTAAATCTCCACACATCAACAGTTCAAGGATTTTGAAGGCATGCTCAGACCTGTGTAGCCAGGTGGAGATGATGTCTGGTACCTACATCCTACATCACCAACTGATATGCATCTACAAATATATAAATATAACAAATAGTGGCAAACAAGGAGGGAGAGTGCGACATCGTGTGGATCTCCCATGGGAGTAACTACGACTGCCCCTCCTCATCTACACTCACATCAACCAGTGAACATTAAACCATAATAGGGTTAGTAGGGTTAGATCATAATATAAACATCATAACACAAATCAATGTAAAACATTTTACTATAGTTCATTTCTAGCCATTCATCATTAAATTATAAACTCATTTAATATTTTCCAAATAAACTGCGGTAACCAAATATATATGCTCAAATGTCTCATAAAAAGCTAACTAAATAATAAGCATAGTCCATCATAAAATCCAAAGTGTCAAAGCAATAGTCCTGTCAATCTAACAAAGGAAGATGCTAGGGTGGGCATTACAATTGATGTATCTATTGTAGTTTAAGTGTCTATGATTTCTATCTTAGCTCACCATTTTATTTCCTAAATGAAAGAACCTTATCTTCTATGTTTGGTTTTGCTACATTTGTTTTAATACTAGGTTGTCATCTACGTGTGTTCTCCGGTTCTTTTCCTCTATTAATGTTGGTTCAACAAAAACCTGTGGAAATATTTTTTTTAATTTTTAGGAGGCATGCAAACATGAGTTCAAAATCAACCATGTTACTTAGTGTTGTATACAACTGGGGGAGAATGGAGCATATAACTCAACAAGTGGCTAGCATGATTTCATGATAAGATATAAGATCCATGGTTCAGTGCAAATTATTTTGCGAGGAGATTGGGACAGCACCACCAAACATTAGGATATTAGAAGTGCATTCTCTTTCTGTGTTTGTCCCCCTATGAAATGTTATATTTTGGAAGCCTCAGAGAATTTAGTTATTCCTTAGTCTGGTCTAATGGATGTAGAGTACATTAACAATTTACTCATGATGTACTAGTTGGACAAAATCAAAGACTTAAGGGGAGTGAATTGGTCTCTAAGAAAAATATAAATTCTTTTAGTCAATTTCAAACCCTTAAACTCATTAGAAATAATTAAAGATAGAACAATAAACACAAGTGCATAAGAGAACACCAAGTTTATATGGAAAGACTATTGATGAAAAAGCCATGATGACATTTATGTTATAATATATGAATAGATCTTACAATATGTTGTAGGGATTATGGCTCAATGAAGCTACTTACTCCCTAAATGAGTTGAAATAAATATTCACTATATTAGGGTTCGTGCAAGAAGTTGAGTTCCACAAAAGTGCAAAAAGTGGAAGATGTTTACTTTATTTCCAATAATGTCTTAATTGATCTAAAAAATTAGATTTTTTAAAGATTGAATCATGAAATAGTTTCATAATGCAAAAGGTACTTCTCTAAGTCTATCTTTAGAATGATAAGTATACTTTTGTGTATTATTTTGAATAATTTTTTATTGACCTTTAAGTATGTTTTGAAAATATTTCGTGTATAACCATCATCAATTGACCTAAACTTATCTTTTCCTTAATATTTGTGTGTGGATTCATATCATATATTCCTTTTCACAAAAAGCATAAAATCTAAAAAGCTATGAAAAATAGAAAATCTTGTTACTTGAAGACTATGGGTTGGTTTGATTAATAAAAATACAAAAGTATTAAAATTAAACAAATCCAAAAAAATATTTAATTTTTTAATTCTATATGGTAAAATCACTAATTGATTGAAATAAATATGGTAAGGTAAAAAACAAAATTCTAGTGCCTTACCAATGAGTTTGCAAATGAAAGAGAGAGCACAAATGATCCAGTTTTTGCATTGGGATAACTCTTTTATCATATTGATTGTTTGGATCTTTACATTCATCCATTAAACATGTTGGAAACTCAAGCTCTTTTTTATTAAGATAACCAACTGACATGGATCACCTTGGAAATGCACGCGCAGGTTGTGCCCATTGCCGTTTGCTCAATAAAGCACGTAAATCGTCAAGGCTGTCGCAAATTTTATCTAATGGTTGATTAAATGTACTCTTTGTACGGGGAGATATGGAGGGATTCTCAAGTATGTGATTACGTAAACGGTGGAATTCAGTTTCTAATTTGCTTGACTCTTCTTTTAAGGTAAACACACGGTCGCTAAGATCATCCATACGCTGGTAAAGTGATTGTGCAATGTTCTCCCTACTACTATAAAATTTAATTAAATATTTAAAATTAATGCCAAAGATATAAGTGATTAAAATTTATAAAGAACAGGAAACGTAAAAATTACATATTATTCTTGAATTTAATTAAATTTTTTATTTAAAAAGTTAAGCTTTTAAGTAATTATAAAGAATACGAGGTAGTATAAAAAAAATACAAAGGAACCCGGAGAAAACCGAATATGATCGGCAAGCATTATGGGATGGAAAGAAATAAGCTAGGGAAGAATCCATTTGTCTTCCACACAATACGAGACTTATTAGGGTAAGTCCCTATCAAGTAATGTCAATGAATTTCGCATGTATCTCCTCAAATGACATTATGAACCATGCCCAGCACAAACTATAAAATCTCTCTCACCTTCAATATGCAGATTTCACACTACTTATGAGTCCTTTGGGAGAGGGGATGTTTAAATTTTCTTAATATGAGGAAAATTAAGAAGACCACCATTCAATCAGATATCATAATTTGAATAAACGAAAATATCTTTGAAATCATAATGAACGCCCGCGCCTTTTGTGCTTCTCTATATTACTCCACCCACCACATTACATACACAGTCACACCCATAAAAAGAGAGACAATGTATGAAACAGCTACAAACCCTTCGCATCCTTAAAATTTATAAACCATTTTAGTAAGGCTTTAGCGTTTTTTATGTAGAAAAATAGATTTTAAAATTAAACAAAATACTATACAATTTGAAAACAAAGATAAATTGAATCCTTCATGACAGAAATGCATTGGCAATTGACGAGGATATACAACAGCTAAAATGAGTCATGAAGACGTGGAAGTTGCACAGAATAGAAAAAATCGCAAAGAACACAATTTTTGTGTTAGATTTTAACATTAATAAATTTTAAAGCACAATCTAAAAGCCTTGAAAATATAGGGCCTTTTTGCCAAATATGTGTAATGCACCTGTCCTTCCCACAGCATAGAAACTTTTGATGGATCTTAAATCAGAGCACAGTTGAGCCGGTTGAACTGCTTTAACTAACCTGCTACCCTTTTTAACCCGGCGAACAAGAGAATATGGTTGTGATGGAACCCGCCCCGGAGGGGCGCTAATGATAGGTAGGTTTGATACGGTACATCGAATGGTATTCCCATCCTATTTGATCAAGAAGAGATGTTAACATCACTCTTAATGCAATGATACAATACATCAATATATTAATAGAGGATAGTCAATCATATCTAGAAAAGCATTAGGCTTATAATCAGTATTGAATATATTCTTACAACTCTAGTAACTTCTAAATCATTGATTTGACACTTTAATAGTACTTCACTTTGTCACTTACGGAAAATATCCAGCCTACATGAATAGATGATAAATGTAAAAATATTTGATTGAAGCAATAAATTTTTTTAAATTAATATAATAAATTAAATATAATAATTAATCATTGGGGACGTCAATTGAATGGACATTTTGGTAGTTTTCAAAATATAATTTTTTTTATGAGTTCAATATTTTTTTTATAATTAATTTTTGGACATAGTTTGAGGTTAGTTTTACAAAACCTTGCTAAAATTTGACTATTTTTTGGACCATGTCAACTCCAACACTCTCTTTGTCTCCTTGAATTCTTTGACTTGTTTACACATGTTGTTTGGACATCTAATACATAATGACTATTCACCACTCTCTTTGTCTCCTTAAATTCCTCCTTAAGTTGGGGCAAGTAACTTGGAGGTACTATCTCATTCATAAATTTTTCTATATGAGTATCATATTTGTATCACCTTGGACCACCTTAATGATAATTTTATGGTAACATTTCCCTTATTTTCTTTGTTCCTTGAAATGGGTTTATGTCTTTTGTTATTAGAATTGAGTTCTACTCTCATGTTTTTTTTCTAGGTGGTTATTCTATAAAAGATCACATACTCTAAATGATGTAAAATTTTTGGGTTCTATTTTATATTATTAGTTTCATAATTTTTAATAATGTATTTTAATTTTAACCTCTTAATAATATAATATATTTAGTGAATCCTATCACATTTATCTAACAAAAAAATTAATTAGTGTGACTAATTTTATATTAAATTATTAGAAAAATAACTATAATACACATCAATAAATCCTCGATAATATTTTATTTTTTATTAAGGAAAATGAGGTTTTCAAGGGACCCTAAAATCCTATTACAAATAGATTTTGAGAAGGATCTAGAGCCCCACATAAATGAATAGATGTAAACAATAGATCAATACAAACCAATAACTAACCAACAACATAGAAAAAGAGGCCTTAAAATAGACATACAAAGAACAAGCTAAAACATAGTAGGCCTAACACTTGCAACTCAAAACATAGGTTTTCCAAAGACTTCCTTAATCTTGATTGTGTAATAAGGGATTTTATAGGCTCCCCTAACTTGAAATTTTGATTTTAACAAGGCTCCCATAAGCTTGATGACTTCAAGTAGAAAAATGCAGAAAGTAACACTCCTTGGATAAAAAAAGAGCTCTCTAAACAAAGAGGGGGACCATATTATATTTAAAGGCTCCCCAAACATCAAGACTATATTTTGAAATGACACCCTAAACCAAAAAATGACCATCAGAAACAAATTTTGGTATCAAAGTTCAAAAATATTCACTAGAAATCCTCTACGTCTCAATAGCATAGGTACCGACCTTAATAGGAAAAGAAGAGAATGGAACAAACAAGAAGTAAAACCAACATCAATCCAACCTTGAGCTCATGAAACTAGAAACTTGTAAACCTCTTAATGAACGAATTGCAACCTCTCCTAGAAGGCAAACTTTGACCTCCATAGAACATGCATCAACGACAATAACAATAATAAATAGGGAAAATGAAGGAAATATAGCCAAACATAAGTTACATTCACAAGAAACCTCTCCATTTCCATAGGAGAGGGCTCTACATATATTAGAATCAAAGAGGCAAGGGAAGGATAGCTACAATAATAAGCCTCATAAAATATAACCACTAAGACCTAGGTTTTAACAAGGATCATAAAAAATCCACTACTAGAAAGACTGATCTGAAAACATCAGATAAAAAGTTGAAGAAGAGGAGTTAAAAATGCCAAAAATAATAGAGCCTAACAATAAAGTATTAGTATAGATCATCTAAGAAATAATTAATAAAATACATAGGGTGAGAGGAGTCACCAAACAAAGTACCTTTACCCAATACACGAGCTTAGAATGCACTTCAAGAAAAAAAAATAAGTTGTAGAGGTGCCAAAGAAAAACACCCCGACCCTCCACTAAAGCTACCAATGAAAGAGAAGAGCGGGCCAAAGATAAAAAATGAATATGGTTCACTAGATAAGAAGATTTGACCAACCAAGAGGATGAAAATGCCCCAAAAAACCATCTTCTAAACTATACACTGGATGGAATAATCCTAGCTGAAGGTATGAAGAGAGAGGTGGAGATCCAATCTCCACAAAAATCCCCAAACCACTTGCAAATATAAAACTACAAGGGCCCTTGTGTAAATCCAAAATAATCTTAGAAAAAAGCCCAAACTAGAGAGCAGACATAAAGGAGGTGCTAGAATTAAGAGGAAAAACCCCACCCATGAATTGGTCAAAAATCATAGGGAAATACTACCACACACCAAACTGATTACATGAAAATTGGAATAGGATATATTCTTTGCAGAACTAATCACTACAACCCAACAAAGAGAATGCACATTCTCCTCTATAGCACACACATCATCCACTAGAGAAAACACCTCCACATGAAAGGTCACAAGCTAGGTAGAAAATACATGCACCTTCATCATCATAATAGTATCATCCTCCACTAAAGTTACATAGTTTTAACAACAACCCCCACTCCCCTTCCTACTTTCACCCTCCACTCCATCTTAACGTGAAGTGTTTTTGTTTGATAATTATTTCTTTTATAATATATTAAAAAAATTAAATAAGAAAAATATTTAATTCTCATCAATGAAATCCCTATCATCTCTAATATTATTTATATAATATAATAAATGGTCATAATTAGTTCCATAAATGGATTAACTTAAATTATGAAATTCTACATACAGTGCATGCTTTTACAATAAAAGGTAATGCAGATTTATAGATATTACATCTAGTATTGAATATGTTCCAAATTTGGATGTGAGTGTATTCAACATTCTTATTCTTTTATTTTCATGGTGTAGATGTTATTTTTTTTATCCATTTTTTTGTTCATAACATAAACAAGGTACACTATCCAAGTTGTTCCCTAATAGGGCATTCTTACACATGTTCCAGTGTTAATTTTTTAGAGTGAGTTAAGAATCCCTATAGAAGATTGTTGTTTGATGTTATCGTGTATCCCATATTTTCACTCATTTTAACATGATATAGGATTAAAACACTTTTCATAATCCTTTTCATTCATATCTTTGAACATTGTAAAAGGAAAACCTAGAGCCCTAATCACCATAGATCTCCATCTACAATGAACTATAAGAACATGCAAGTAGATGAAACATGCATAAAAGGACATAAAGCTAACATATATTCATGTGTAACAACACAAAAATTACCAAAGCAATCATTCGTAACGACTGAAGGGAAATAGAGGAATCTTAGAGAGATATCTAACATCCTTATGTTCATCTAGTATGGAATATTTATTTACCAATAGTATTTTAAAATAATGATAAAACACATAATACTATATGATAAAGTGCAATAAGGCATAGTTTCTTTGAAGTGAACTAGTTTCATTAAATACAACATTATAGATCAAGATGTTTTAGTAGTATTCAAAATAACAATTCAATACTACATAAATATAAAAGAAGAAAAATAAGATAGATGAAGAAACAAAACTTTACATTGGGAAAATACTTTAAGGTAGAAACTGAACAATCCAAAGCACATCTACAATATATTAATCTAGAAAAAATCAACAGTTAAATTTTCAATCTCTAAGCCTTTACATGGAGATTTATGTTTGTTTGAAATTTTGTTTTTATGCCTTCCATGTGATTGGTAGTAAGCCCTTAAAAAATCTTCTAAAGGTAATGTATGATAGTCATTATTGTGTGTATAACTATTTATGCAACATGTGTATAAAATACTTTATTGTCAAATTGATGTCATTTATCATACATGTCACACATTTGTTAACTCATCTTCTTCTTCTATCATTTTCATGTATGCATTGTATATTCTAAGGGATAAAATGATCCATATACAACAATTGTTTTTTAATATACTCTGATTCATTATCATGCATGATATGTAAAAAATTATATATTTATTGTGACTAAATATTTTGGTCTTTAGTTAGAGATATTAATTTCCTTTAAGTTCAACATAATATACTCAAGAAATCTCAAATTATTTTAGCTTTATTGCATCATGCATACATTTTATACATATTTTTACTATTTATTAATTTTTTAGCAAACTTAGTTCTATTTAGTTTTTAAAAAAATTTAATTAATAAATTTATTATTTTATTTTATGTATTACACTAACATTTTTTAATAGAAAATCATCACATTTTATTTGTTAATTCATTCATATTTGTTCAATTGGGTCATGATAGCCTATAATTCAATATATAGAAATGATTTTTCTAGCTACTGGGTGAACCCACAATAGTGGGTTACAATTTTTCGGAGGAAGGAATTGGTCCCAAAAATCACAAGAGGGAAGATTTACTCAAATACTTTTGATAGAAAGTACTTTCTATTGAAACTAAGTACTTTCTATTGAAAGTACTTTATATCAAAATACTTTGAGAATGGGTAAATTACATTATTTTATGTAAAGTACTTTTGATAGAAAGTACTTTCTATCGAAAGTACTTGATTAGGTCCTGTTTGCAAACTATGAAGAAATTATAAGAATTTCATGGCTTCGGGCCTCAAGCATGGTGATCAAATGGAACAATAAGAAGACATCCTTTTGCATATGACAAGTACTTGGAACTAGCTTTCTAACGATTATATATTCAACTATTTTTGAATTTATTATGTGTATGGTTTTTGACATTAATTGAATGTAGGTTTTTTTATCAAATATAAACCTCTGTGTTTGACATTCAATGAAAAATAGTAAAAAAGGGGAACAAAATTGAAAAATAATAGTACCCTCTATCTTTGAGTCTACTTTCTATCAAATTTTTTTTTTGTGAAATTCAATAAATGCACAAGTTATGAGCTATGTAGTTAAGGTATGTAAAAATTATGGTTTAGTCAACTTCAAAAGTTAATAAAATATGAAATAATCATGATAATGTCATCAAACCAATTGCATGCCCTCTGTATGGATGTTACAAAACTTAATTTGAAAGAATTACATTCATATCTATTTTACAAAAAAAGTTCTGCTCTATGAAAACAACATTACTATTTGAAAATGACATTTTCAGCACCATACTAGATTTTGTGGGAGAAAGAAAAAAGTATTCAAATAAATTCAAAAAAAATTTAAAAATATATATTTAGAATCTAGACAGAAAAACCTAAAAGACTCTAATTTACTTCATCCTTTGATTTTGAGCGATTCAACGGCAATATGCATCTGAATCTGAAAGTTTTTCTCAAAATGTAGAGTTCAGTGTTCGTTGAGGCAAAAAAGTGTAACCCACTATTGTGGGTTCACCCTACTAGTCCTATGATTGTTCCTAAAGCCTCGTGTAAGAAGGTTATTGATGAATAAATACAAGATAATATTCTTAAAGTCTATTTTTAAATAGGCTTTTGTCTTAGTTTGAACTCTCTTATTTAGAGATTCTATGGGAATTGACACAAAAATATACTGAATTTGAGGATTGGTGCTCCATAATTAAAATATCTCTAGTGTTTTTGAGATAAATTTAATGCTAGATGGTTTTTTCATATATTTTTTTCTAAACTAAAGGATTATAATAGGGTTTTTAAGATGTTTTTTGTTTTATGGGACATAATTGTATTTTTTTTTAATTTAGCAAACTTGTAGTTTTGACCCTATAAAGAATGTCCCCTCGAACTTCCCATTTATGCAATCATCTACTTAGACCATTCTTGGAGTTTTGAATTAAAGAAGATTTTTAATATTTATATTCAGCTTGTTTGGAAATTTGGGTTTCATAGATAAGATCACTAAATCAAAGAAAATATTCCATTAAGATATAATTTGTGTATTTATGATGAATAATAATGTTATCCCTATGAGGATTTTATATTCTAATTACGGAGTTTGGGTACATCAGATCTGATATGAAGATTATCCAATATTTTTTCATGTTAAAAATTCTTTTCTGGCATGCTTATAGAAATTTCTATTTAAATAAGAAAAATAAAAACATACTCAGGATAGAGAACACATTCCTTTGATTACTTAATAGGTTTAGCAAGATGAAAATTTAAGAAATACTACTAAAATTTGTCTCACTCAATATCACAAGATTTGAAGATGATACTAACAGTAACTCACCATGTCTCAAGGTAAAATGGTTAGAATATGAGAAAAATAAGAATTAATATATATAGTACCTAACAATGAATGCCTCTTTCAATGATGTTGGGCATAAGGACAAAAAAAATTATATTATGTTTAAGTGCAAGAAGTTGGGCGCCAATTTGGTGGAAGTCTTGTAGAATTGGAAGATGTCGCTTGAAACGGGCACCCATTTTCAAAAAGTAGGCACCCAATTTAGGTTTCGACGCACAATCCAAAATTCAAAAAATGGGTGCCATTTTTTTCAAAATGGTTACCTATTCAAAACGGGTGCCCATTTCTATTTTTTTATATTTTTGACTAAAAATGCATTTTAACACTTCAATTTATTTTTTTAAGAAATAGGTGGCCATTTTTTGAAAATAAATAACGGATACCCATTTCTTAAGATATGAGCAGGAAATAAACATCTGCCTCGGATTTCATTTCAAAATAGGTTTTGTTTAGGCTTGGTGGAACCAAGCCTATGCCTTGACATCCAAAAATTTGGTTAAGATAGTAGAATGCTAGATTTCTTCCTTGTCGTAATTTTTTGAGGGCTTTCCTGATCGTATTTTTTTATGAAACAAAAATCCATTAGAGTTATCATTGTCTAGATTTCAAAAATGTAAATTTCATAGTGATATGAATATTTTTACTATTTTTCATTATTTATTAGTTAAAAATGGTACCTAAATGTAAAATAGTCAGGTTCACTAAAACTTAATAACTTTTTTGTTTTTAAGTTTTTTTGAAAATAAATTATATGACATCAATCTACATACAATCCTCTTGAAGGTAATTTTTTTTTTTGAAAAAATATGAAATTTTCATTAGATTATGGTGGTCGTACACCATAGGTTTTAAAAATGTTTTTTATACTCAATTAAAAATAATATATTCAATAAAAAAAGAAGAAAAAATATGTTCATCAATCTTTGGTGTCTTAGGTATATTTCCCCAGAAGTATTTACAAAAATTGTTTTATTTAGGTCAAAATATGGTGGTCGTACAGGACTATGGTATGGTCCCGAAACATGCATTTTGAAAACATGGGTTTTAAACATTCCTACTAAAAATAAATTTATACCATATGGTTATTTAAATAAATTACATATTTGTAAAGTAGACTCTGAGAAATACATTTTATATTACTAAATTTTTTTGAGATTCAATCTTTAAGTGCCTCAAATTTAGACATCAATTGACAGGAAATTTGAAAAAAATGGTAAAATACTTCCACTTTTTTCCCAAAAGTGGGACACAACTTCTTGCAGCCACCCTTCTATCTAGACTAAAGAATACTGGGTTAAAATTTTTTGATCCTTTTCTTGGAAGAAAGATCTACTTTGGAATATTCTTTTAAACCATCTTAAGTTAGGTTGGCTAGTTGTATGTAATTTATGCGGAAGTGTTGCTGTATTCTACTATAATTTTGTGTACCATTCTATTAGCATGAATGTTAACGAATGCTATTAGCAGGGAATATTGGATGTTTATTAGAAGTGATTGAGTTCTTATATGTTAAATTCAAGACTGGTTTTGTCATTAATGTCAATATATATACTTTTTGGACAGAGTTAACATAGTTATAGGAACAAATTCAGTTGGCGAGGTTTTATACTAATGAATTGAGTTTTGCAAAGATTTATTAGAATTTAGGAACATTTTTTGATTATGTGGTTGCAAGTGTAGAAAAATTTATGAAGATATGTTTGAGTAACGTGAAGTTTACTGAAGACTCTTCACAGTGAGAGTTTCTAGGAACTGTTGACACTTATTGAATATCTATTATTCTGGTGAGGTTGAAGCTAGTTCAACAAGGTTGGTATGTTATTGAAGACATGTTTAGAATGCTTGGATAAACATGATATATTCTAATTTTTATTCCGTGAAGACTTGTGAACGATGTGAAGTGTGTTACTTATTTGGGAGCTGACTATAGATTAATATTCTTATGGAAGTGTTTATATGTAATGAAATATGTATTGTAAATTCTTATTGATATCATATATTATTAATTGTAAACTGAGAAAGCCTTTTGGCCCACTGAATAATTTTTTGGACTTATTTTTAAGGAAAGGAATTTTATTTGGATGTAAAAAGGGTATAACAAAGGTATCATGCGGTCATGAAATATCATGCGAGATTTGAATGTTAAATCTTTATCATTAGAGAAGAAGATGACGTTGTTGGTTTGTTGAGGACTTCAAAGGAACTATACAGGAAAAGAGAGTTATTGTTTTAGTTATCTCACCCTTGGATATGTTATCTTGAAGATTTTTTAGTGAAGATAGTCTTGAAGCAATTTGGACAGTGGGTTCAGTTGTCTTCATTTTATTTCTCATCAAATCATCATAAGTTTGGGATATTTTAATCAAAAATAGGGATCCAAAGTCTCCTCATAGGGACTCATATGTTTTGATTGCATTGTAAGAGACTTCTAATAGGTTCTATCATTTCACAAGGAACTTTAATATTAGTACATCATCTTGTGGGGATCATTCTCACAAAGGTTTTCCCTTTGATCAAGGGTTTCCCTAATTAACATAATTGGTGTTATTGGTTATTTTTATTATCCTCTGGTTATTGTTGTTATTGATTACAAGTTTAAGATTTGATAGAGTTTAATTGAAGTTAATTAATCTCACAACTAATTCACCCCCTCTTCCGGTTGTGTTGGTGGACTTTACTTTTTAACAATTGGTATAAGAGCATCTGGTCCTTGAAGGAAAAGTTTACCAACTTAAGGAGATCCATGGCTACTACAGTTTTCAAGAAAGAAAGTCCAAAGTTTGATGGAGTTAATTTTGACAATTAGAAGGAAATAATGAAGAGAAATTTTCTATGCATGGGAATTGACTATTAGTTGGCTATCATGATGAAGAGGACTATTGTAGAAGACGAAAAACTTGATTGATTTACATATTAAGAAAAGAAAATATACATTAATAATATGCTTGATAGAGAGGATATTTTATAAGCTCTTTTGGATACAGAATATACTGAGGTAAAAGATTTAAGACTTTCTATTGATATTTGTACTAAATTGGAAAATATTTTTGAAGGAGATGAAACTTTGAAGAAAACTAAATTGTAAAATTATATTAGTTTGTTTGAAAGTGCTAAGATGTAAAGGAAGATGAAACTATAAGAGGTTAATTTAGTAGGATTACTAAGATTCTTGTAGGAATTAAGAATTGTGGTGGAAGGAAATATATAATGAAGTCATATGGAAGATAGTGAAATCTCTACCACTGACCTATGAATACAAAGAACACACCATTGAATAAATGATTAAAACTAATTTTACCAAAGAGTTTCTACTTGGAATGTTGCAAGCACATGAGAAATGGCTGAAATAGAAGCAAGGATCACCTAGAGTCGAAAAAAATTTTAGTGTACAAAAGGATATACCTATGTTGACAAGAAGTGCAAGTACTCATGGAGACTATGATAGAGATTGGACAGCTAAGTAAGATGAAGAAATGAAGTTTGATAGTGTAATGACATTGATTGGAAGAGTAGAACCTAAAGGTAAGAAATCTTTTTCATGTTGGACATGTAAATAATCTGGCTAGTTTTCATCTAAATGTCCTAAGAGAGAAAATATGATTAGATATAGAAAACCTTATAAACTTAAGACATAGAATTGGTATTATGTTGATGAAGACAAAGAAATTTCATTTAAGGATATAAATTTTTTAGAAAGTGATGATGAAGATGAATATGAAATAGGGTTTTTTTCTATTAAAGATGAAAATTCTGATGAAGAAGATGTAAAAGAATAAAAAGCTTTAGTTTCACATGCATAAAAGACAAATTTTGATTGGATTATTGATAGTGGATGTTCTCATCATATGATTGTCTAGATCTAGATAAATTTATTGAACTTAATAGATATGATGGAAGAATAGTTAGAGTTTGAAATAATGTACCATGTCAAATTTTAAGGGAAAATGATCTATTACACTTGATGAAAAGAATAACACTGAAGATGTTTACTTTGTTGATGGATTGAAACATAATATTTTTAGTGTCAGACAACTTATGGAAAAAGGATATAGTTTATATTTTATGGATAAGAATCATGTTATTAAAGACAATGATGGAAAACTGATTGGAATAGGAATACAGATAAAAGGTATGTATTTCAGTTGACACCTACTAAAATGACATGTTTTATTGTTAAAGTGGATGATAGTTGGATATGGCATAAGAGATTTTGTCATATCAATTTTGATAACATTGTGAAGATCATCTCATCTAGTGTAATTAGAGACTTGCCTAAGATTGTGAAGCCTACTAACATGGTTTGCAAGGAATGTGTTATGATTGAACAAATAAAGAATTCATTTCCAAGAAAAATGTTTACAACATCTGTTAGGTTGGAGATTGTGCATACAAACTTATGTAGACCAACAAGGATTCTATGGTGAAAGTTGTTTCATGATTTTTATTGATGATTTTAAATGAATAATGTGGGTAGCATTTCTTAAAGAAAAATTTGAAGCATTTGAGAAGTTTAAGTTATTGATGAATAGAGGTGAGAATGAATCTAGCTTGAAGATTAAATGTTTGAGATATAATAGAGGAGGAGAGTTTAATTAAAATGAGTTTAACATCTTTTATGAATAAAATAGAAATAAAAGACAACTTTCAACACCTACGAGACAACATCACAATGGTATAGCAGAAAGGAGGAACATATTATGTAACGAGGCACGTAGAGCTTGGTATGCAAGGTTAGACAAACACTTGATAAGTTTGGGATTCAAGAAAGGTAATGTAGATAGTAATTTGTACTTAATAAAAAATGATGATGGATTACTGATTGTTGATGTATTTTTTGATGATATTAACTTTGGAGGCAATGATGAAGCAAGTAATAAATGTTCAAATGAAATGAAAGATGAATTTGAAATGAGCATGATTGTGGAGATGAATTTTTTTTTGGGATTGTAGATAACATAGAACAAGGATGGCATTTCCATATAACAAAAAAAAAATC
This sequence comes from Chamaecyparis obtusa, assembly GCA_027943335.1. Lineage (NCBI taxonomy): Eukaryota > Viridiplantae > Streptophyta > Pinopsida > Cupressales > Cupressaceae > Chamaecyparis > Chamaecyparis obtusa. Next base: position 25,807 of record BSBK01004220.1, read on the forward strand.
CTAAGGACTTATTGTAAATTTTTGGAATGGAGAATTGTAATGCAGTTGGAACCCCTATGGTAACTGGATGTAAATTGTCAAGCAAGGATGAATCATGAAGTGTGGGATAGATAGGATACAAATCTATGAATGTAGAACTACAATACTTAACACACACCAGACCTAATATAGCTAATACAATTGTAATTGTAGCTATATTTTAAGTAGAACCTAAAGAGACAAATGTTGGAGTAGGAAAGAGGATTTTTAGATATTTAAAGGGTACATCATATTATGGGCTATGGTATAATGGATCATATGATTTTATATTATGTGTATACACTTATGAAAATTTAGGAGGAAATGTTGATGAAAAAAAGCGTTCACGTAGTGCAACTTTCTTCTTGGAAGGAAGACTGGTCTCTTGGTTCAGTAAGAAACAAATTGTATATCACAAAGTACAACAAAAGAAGAGTATGTTGCAATAGAAAATAATTGTTATCAAATCACTTGGATAAAGAAAATATTGATGGATATTGGCATTGAATTTGTAGAGCCTATTATCATATATTATTATAATAAAACTAAAATCAATATGTCAAAGAATCTAGTATTACATTCAAAGACCAAACGTATTGCAATAAAGTATCATGTTTTGAGAGAGAAGGTTGTATAAAAAAATCAGATTGGAGTATATTATCACAAAGGAGAAGATAGAAGATATATTCATGCAAAACCTTTAGCTAAGGATACTTTTGAGTACCTGAGAGGTATGCTTGGGGTCATTTCGCAACCCTCTTTAGAGTAATAGATGTAGGTATGTATCATTCCATCATGAGCAAAGCACTCTACTAATCTACAGTAGATGCTTGATGCTTCTCCTACTAGGGAGTATCTTTTCTTTACCTGAGTCATTAAGGACTTTTAAACATGAGTTTTCTACAATATATTTTGATACTTAGGCACTTGTGTAGATTGTATTTGAGATGAGTAAACTTCAAGAATTGACGTATTGAAAACTTTGTCTTTCATGTCAATAGGGAAGAGATATACATGAGAATTCTTGAGCACAAAACCTTAAAAGAAGATTGAATGTGGGAGACATGAGTATGAGAATTAGTACATCTAGATGATGAAGAAATATATTGATAAATATCAATGGGAGATTATACTGAACTATAGTAACAAGATGGGACTAGGTGGTTTTTCATCTATGCTACCATCAATGCCAAAGGGAGAGATTGTTAAGATCATATTAATGAATTTTGTTACCAGAAAAGATTGGATGTTGATTAGAGATGATTGATTTCTTATATGTTACATTCATGACTAGGTTTATCATTGATGTCAACATATATTCTTTCTAGAAAGAGTTAACAAAGTTATAGACATAGATTCATTTGGAAAGGTTTTATACTGATGAATTGAGTTTTACAAAGATTTATTAGAATTTAGGAATGTATTTTGATGATGTGGTTGAAAGCATAGAAAACATTATGAAGGTATGTTTGAGTTATGCAAAGTTTACTGAAGATTGTTCATAGTGAGAGTTACCAAGAACTGGTGAAAGATATTCAAGATTTATTGTTTCACCGAGGTTGAAGCTAGTCTAATGAGGTTGATATTTTGTTGAAGACATGTTAAAGATGTTTGGATAAAAATCACATAATCTACTTTGCATTTCATGAAGACTTGTGGATGATGTGAAGCATGTTACTTCTTTGGGAGCTGACTATAGATTAATATTCATATGGAAGTATTTAGATTTAATGACAAATATATTATAAATTCTTATTGATGTCCTGTATTATTAATTATAAATTCACAAAACCTTTTGGTAGACTCAATAATTGTTAGGACTTTGTATAAAGGTAAGGAGGTTAATATAGATGCAAAAGGGTATCATGAAGGTATAATATAGTCATGAAATATTGTACGAGCTTTGAATGTGAAATAGTTATGATTAGAGTAGAAGATGAAATTGTTGGTGTGTTGAGCACTTCAAAGGAAATATATAGGAAAAGAGAGTTGTTATTTTAGTCAGTTCACCCTTGGATTTTTTATCCCAAAGATTGTTAGTGAAGACAGTCTTGAAGGAATTTAGATAGTGGGTTTAGTTATCTTCGTTGTCTTTCTAATCAACTCCTCATAGAGTTGGGATCTTTCAGTAGGGATCCAAATTCTACTCATAGAAAATCATATGTACTGATTGCATTGTAAAATATGTCTAACAGGGTCTATCCTTTCTAGGGAACATTTATAGTAGTATTTATCATTTTGTGGGCATCATTCACAAACCCTCTGATCAAGGGTTTCACTAGTTGAATTTAAGTTAATTAAGATCACAACTAATATGCCCCCCCTCTTAGTTGTATTGGTGGAATTTTACTTTCTAAAACATTATTGGGTTCTTGAAATTGTCCTTTTATGCTTAAACCAATATCTAGCTCTTCAACTAAAAGGTTATGGGATCTTTTAAAACCTTTGATACCTTACTAAAAACTATACAAAAATCATGTAATAAGAAATAAAGTATAAAATATTTAGGAAATAAATCTTCATGCAAATATATAAATGATCACATATACCAATACATTTGGATTTGAGGGGCAAGAGAAGAAGGGAAAATTTGTCTAAATATATTATCGCAGATGGGTGCATCCTAAAGAAGATATCAATCTTGGTGGAGATGGAGGTATTTTATTTGCAACAAATAGGCCTCTATATGTGGGATTTGGATGGTCATGTTTTGTTGGGGTCCATTTGGTTCCTTATTGAATTGGGGTTTCAAATATTGTAAATGATCATGTTGAGTTTGGTGTTCCAGATGGTTGTGTTCTAGTTGTGGTGGCTTTGGATTAGCTTCATCTGAAAGTCAACATATATGAGAATGGTGAATTTGGGCTTCCTTTCAATTTCCTTTCAATGGTATATAATGAGTATATTTTGGTTTCACAAAAAAGGTGTGTTGACTACATAACCCATTTATCATCTGGAACCTCTCATCTCTATGAGGATTCCCTCTTTTGTTGTCTTTCTTTTCAATGAAATAGTGCTTTGGATTAAGCTATGCTTGTGACAAATAAATGTATATAATTGTCATGTGAAGGAGGTTTTTTTGTTGCATTGTGATTACTATTTCTATGAACTCTTGCTCCTAGGATCTCTTTCATTTTAAGGAGATGTCCTAGACACTTTTGTCTTTATATAATTCCCAATATCCTTGAATGGTTGTACTAATTAGTCATTGTTTCAGCCTTCTAGATCCATTTACCCTATTCTATATGACATTATGTTTTGGGATATATTCATCCTTCTTGTGGGTGTATGTTATAGAAGTGGTTTTGCCTAACTTTCATTGAATTACTCACAAATTTATCAAACCTTCCACTTCATATAGGAATTTTACCTTCCCATAGGGATGATGGTGCCCTGTACTAATAAGAGATAAGACAATGAAGAATTAACTTTGGTTTGGCCAAGATTTGCTGATAGTTTTTACATCTTTTTTCCTCCATCTATGGCTGGTGCTATTTGACCTTTTTCTAAAGGTTGCAAGTTTCATGAGTATGAAGGATATCCTATTTTTTTGAATTAAACATGTTTCTATTCTATTCAACTCTTTTTTTCCATGTTAGTGACATGGTATTTTATGTTGGCTTTCTCTTTGATGGTTCTCTCTGAGGTTTCTATCATCGTATTGATATCAAGTAGCGTATATTCTTTCGCGACCAAGGTATGACATGGTATTTTATGTTGGTTTTCTCTTTGATGGTTCTCTCTGAGGATGCTATCATCATATTGATATCAGGTAGCATATATTATTTCCCAACCAAGGTATGTGCCTTTATGTTAGGTGAGTGTGGTCTATTCATATGGATGCTTTCCTACAATTGTAAATGTTGGGGCCACTTGAAGTATTTTATGGGGGGAGTTCAAGGATAGGTTCTTTGACTTCATAGAAAAAAACATTTGTGAGGTTTTTGTGGGAGGAGGGGATAAAAAATACTCTAGTTATGATTGTAGACTATATTATTATATTTTGTGTCCTTGTTATGGAAAAAGAGTTTCTATGTGTGTGGCTTGCTTATGTTTTGGTCCATATTTCACATTTTTATATTTGTATCACTCTCTATCCTATATATGTGGATTTTTCCTTCAATTTACTACAAAATTTACCCAATATGGCTCATATACATACCATGGAAAATTATTTCATTAGCATGAGACTCGTTCATATTATGGATCATGTTTCCCAAGATATGTTGTTCTACTTACAAGTCATTTTTTATTCTATCTCAATTCTAGTGAGAACTATAAGTTTGAACAGGGTGGTGTAATATGATGCATGTGTAATGTTTTACTTCTTCTACCCAATTACAATAGTTAATGGGGTTTTTAAAAAATATTTTACCCTACTATGGTGGCTATTGTGATTTTCTATGCTGCATTGATTCTTTTTACTAGTGATTTACCATCATATATATATATATATATATATATATATATATATATATATATATATATATATATATATATATATATATATATATATATATATATATATATATATATATATATATATATATATATATATATATATATATATATATATATATATATATATATATATATATACATATATATATATATATATATATATATATATATATATACATATATATATATATATATATATACATATATATATATATATATATATATATATTGATTATATGAATAGAGTGTTGGAAACTTCTTTTAAGCCCTAAAAATAGAAAGCTTCTCGCAATCTAAGTGTACACTCTTTACCCAACTTGTGAGGGTGATGTTGGTCTTGAACTAGGGTGGAATAGCTGAGTTGTGATGGAGGTTTCTATCATGATCATGTTTCTCTTTTTTGTTTAGAATATCCAATTTAGCTTCTATAGATAGTAGTTTTGTTTCTTTTGGTACCTATTTGATTGCTAATAGTTTTCAAGGGATCATTCTAATTGGTGTTCTTGGTTGAATTTTGTAGTTAAATTTAAGGATTTTTTATTCTTATTGAGGTGGTGCATTTCACGATATCCATAGTAAGGATTTGGCACACTTAATTTTTTTCTTCATCTTTTATGGTTTCATAGAGGTGGAAGAGTCTTCTATGGAGGTGGGGACTTCTTTTTGAATGAGGACGTAAAAAAATTGTGTTGGTATTCTCCTTTATATGGTTTCTCATAAGGGGAATGAAAATGTGATTGGGTCACTCATCTAGTAGTATAATCTCTTTATACTCCTATAAAGGTGGGCTTCTTGTCCATCACTATTGAAAGATTTTTTGTAAATGGGGGACGGTTCTTCAATTGAGGGGTGATGCTCTTTACTAGAGGATGATTTTTGATATCATTTCTTTTACCCATTATGAAGTTTCGGGGAGCCTTTCAAAATATCTCTATTATTTTTCCCCATATAGTTAGGTGTTTTTCATTTGTTGCTAATGGTCTCATTTAGCCCTTGTACCATGTGTGTCTTGTTCTTTCCTTTTGTTCTATAGGATTCCATTATATGGAAGACAAGTAAATATACTAATACTATAACCTTTGTGGCCTTGGCCTGTAATAACTATTACCTTTTGTAATGTGTTTCTTATCTTTTGACACCCTTTAGATTATGGTTGTGTAAGGTTCAATCCCCATATTTTGGTTGGTGATTAATATTTAAATTGATGCACATGGTCAATATGAAATACATACTAATTAAATTTACCTAAGTTACACTTAAGCTAGATTAAATTATATTTAATTTAAAACAACCCCACTTAATTGAATCTTGTAGGGAAAACACATCTATATGATATATGATTATGCAATGATGGGTCTTTACAAATAGGCCATGTTAGGTACCAATGTAAAATTTATTATGAAACTAATATCTTATAAATTTAGAAATAAATAAAACTTCAAGGTTAAATGATCTTCTCTAAAAAATGAGATAATTCAAGTAATATTAGTGATACAATGACTGATTTATGAAGGTCTCAAAAAAACCCCTCCCAAGAACAACATATATTATGAATATCCAAATGATGTCTCCCTATAAGAGGAATTGTTAGAGACTTTTTATCCCAACACTATAAAGAAAGTCCTACAAAAATGGTAAGTGCTTCAATACATAAAGTGATCTAATATTTACAAACAAATGTAAACACCTCACAAAGAAACAAAACCATGTAGAGATGCATAGATTCTTCCCATTCTTAGAGGAAACTAGTAGGAAGTGGAATCTAAATGTACGATGATGATATTTTTAAAATTTAACCATACATCACTGAGACCTTAGAAGTTAATTCTAAAAAATAGTTAACAACGTGCTCAATAATAAGAGAAGGTGATAAATTAAGAACCAGAAATTGACTTAGAATAATCTATCTAAAGAAAAACATGAAGTGACCATTATTGTGCTACAAATATCATCAATATCAAAGATACAGTCTTAACTATGTCCTCTACATATGAAATGTGAGACTCCACAAAAAATAAACTAATGTCTCTCAAATAGGAATCCAAAATAGGAAGACTAATAGATGCCTCATAAAATGTAGCACTGTAAATGTGTTCTTCAACCAAGTCTAAAAGGAAATGATGGTTTTGTTGATCAGGTTTGATATAAGTCATAAGTTAGAGTGAAGGTGGATAAAATATATTTGCAAAAGAATCAATACACTCTAATGCAAATACAACCTAAATAGTAGATTTGAAAACATCCAAGGAATCAAAAGGATAAATTATCTTTTGTAAAGAATAAAGAGGCACAGTCATCAATGAATCATTGGGAGAGGGTTGAGTATTATTATCACCACATAAATCTTAAATACGAGTCCACATAGTATGAGAATACTCGAAATGAATAAGTTAATAAAAAAATTCATCATCTATGTGATTAAAAGTAACTCATGATTCTTTAGTCCTATAGTGTATATCCAAATAATATTCTCATAAGTTGTGCTAGAAAATTTCCCAAGATTCTACAAATATGAAAATAAATGAATCTCACTAAGATGAGTTATTATGTAATTGCTCCATTTGCAATAGTTACCCCTCATAAAAAAATATTACAATTATATGATTGTTTGAAAAAAAATCAAAGATATCACAAAAAATATTAATAAATTATTAATGAATACATAAATATAGATAATATTACTAAAAATAATTAAATAATAGGATTTTTGATGAATGTGTCAAGTTAAAAATAATTGAGCAATGGCTAAGTATGTATGATAGCTTGATGAGTTGGTGGTTAGACATGCTAACAAATAAGCTCCAAGACACCCAAACATGTCATTGAATATGAAAATGACAATACCATAAGAATTATCAGTGTAGGTCGAAGCTACAAGTTGCATGTGAGTTTTTCTAATCAACATTTGATCAAACAATAAGGACAAGTGCATAGTAAAAGTCAAGAAGGTCATTCTAATGAACACAAAAAACAATGTAGCACAAAATTTTTGGAATCAAGAGTTTCCCGTATATCCCTAAGATAAATGACCCACCAAATTTTTTCATGGACCTTAGAAAATAAAAACAATTTATATCATAAAATTCATAAAGTAATAGTTTTGATAAAATTAATTACTTAATTCACACCATGGCTCCTTACTTATATCATAGCTATAATATTATTTATAGAAAAGACCTATGTTATTCATCACTTTAGATAGATGATCATCACTTTAGAGAGAGACAAAATATATCACTCAACAAGATGTTAGACCCAGCTCCAAGGAGGAAAATTATTTTAGATGGAATTATTGTAATAGAATATAATTTTTCTCTTTTATAAGTTACATGTTGTAGATCAAGAATATATTTTACCCATCCTTTGAAAACAATTCATTTTCCTAAAGTTCATAAATAAGGTATTTCCTTGATCTATAATTGACAACAAGATTGCCTAATCTTAAAAAAGAGGTATTGAAAGTTATTAACTAAATGGACAAAGGTAGGTATTTAGCACAATAATTTACGCTAGCATAAAATATTTCACTATAAGACAAAGATAATAATTTCTAATGAATATATGATGTTTCCACTTAAAGCTCGAGACTAATAAGTTATCACTAGTGGATAAACATAATGCTTATTAGGACAATAATTATCTACAAGATGCACCAAAAATAATTGAACCTAATTGATTCCTATGCTAAATGTAGATGTTAACAAACAAATAGTTACCTCTTTGACATAAAAAATAAAAATAAAATATCCATAATTAATGGTAAAAACAAATGGGTTGATGCTTGCATAAATTTTATATTGATATAGATTAGTGTGATTTAGTAATCAACTAGGGGATATATTTATGTCACTTTATTAGAAATTTGAACTCTAGATGAATGTAGTAACCTACTTATATAGGCAAGGTGACTGAATTTGGGGGAACTAAATGAGTCAGGTATCCCAATCATGTGTGTTGGAAGGTAGGGTAGGTAAATTAGAAAACTACATGGGTACAAATAAAAACAAAAATAGAAAATATAAAATTAAAAATAATAAAATATACCTATGTTAAGCTTAAGTAAGAGTAAATTATAATATTTACTCTGATTTTTTTTAGTATGGAACACAATTTTATGCAATTGGACATGTTTTATATTATTTCAATAATTAATTATTCTTACAAGATCACGGTGAGAGAACAATCTGCCAACATGCACCTTACTTGACTAGAAATCATACTTGTGGAGAGCAGCCATGAGCCAAGCATCTACAATGAATGAGGGACTAACAAATTTGTTTGCAATGAGCATCAAAAGGTCAACCAATTGCAACAGATCTACTAAGTTGGACAGGAAGATTGAAACGAGTTGTGAAGGGAAGACTAGTAATTTTGTCCTTGGTAGAAGCACCTGTTCACCAATTACCTGACGAACTGCTCGATAGTGGAGCATGGAGTTACAAATGAACACTTGCTCAAGTTCAGGACCATCAATCCTATGATGAAACAAAAGCTTAGAAGGGAGCAGCTGAATGAACACATGGTAGTTTCTAGGAAGGAGTTATGCATGCAGACTACTGCAAGTATCACAACAGGGGATCTTCATGTTCAAATATAGCTCAAAAATTGCCAAGGGAAAACACCAACATTAATGTAAAGCACATAATTTTAACATAGAACTGCAACGTATATATAGCAAGTAGGGTAAGGCAGGCCATAAATGAGCAAAAACACATTGGAATAGAGTATTTGAAGGCAGTGAAGGGGCAATCGGAAAATGGGCCAATAATAGAAAATATCCCATTACCTATACTTTAGGATATAGACGTACCAAATACATGAAGAGGCAGGTGCATGTCAGTTTGGCCACACATATCTTTGGTGAAAAACATATAAATCTTAATAGGCCAATGTACTTAAACTGAAATGTGTATAAGCATTGACGGCATATGAAAGTAGGGAGATGCTAGCATACATACTCCTCCGATAGAGCATTCATTAGCGCATCATCCAACTGCATAAACAAGCTGATACAACATTGATATCGTATGCACAGGTGGTACGTTGTCCCTAGAATGATGAGATAACAAGTTTAAATGATAGGGAAAATATTGAAAGCGGTCACATCCGCACAATTTGGCATGAATAAACATTTAGTGGCTTTTCCTTACTAAGAATGTCTTGAATTCTAGCATCTTGTTTGATGATATCATCTGGGTTCAAGGACATGACATTTTTACCATCACACCCTTTATTTGCCAAGTGATCAGCCAATACATTTCCTTCTTATAGAGTGTGTGAGATGTAGATAGTTTGGAATGACTCTAGTAATTGCCAGATCTATTGTAGAATATAGTTAAGCCTCCAATTGTGTGATACCCGGTTAATACATGCTCTGATGATCACCAACGAGTCGCCTTTTATATGAATTTGCTGAAAATTTCCAATTTTAGCCAAAACTAAACCTTCAAAGAGTGCCTGGGCTTCTACTATATTGTTTGTTCCAAAGGGGAGAGGGCAATATTTTAATGCTAATAATGAGCCTAGATGGTCATGAATGCATATACCTGCTCCTAAAATTCTTGGGTTTCCTCTTGATGAGCCATTAAAGTTAATTTTTACAATCTCTTTAGCTGGTGGTGTCCATTTAACTGATGCCTGATTATTTACCTTAGCAGCTACTGGTTGATGACACCAACCAAAAGGTACATGTATACTTTTCCATTCACACAAAATAAAAGAATCCCAAGGGGTCATGCAAAGGTTACACCTAAGCTTGTTGTGGCTAGCATTTACTACTTCCAATATAGACCTTTCTAGTCCTGTTGTGACTTCTTGGATTGGCAAAAAGGTACTACGAAAGATTCTTTTGTTTTACTCCAACCATATTGCCCATACAACAAGTGCAAGAATACACTTCAAAATAGCAGAAAGCAAGGATGAAGGATACAAATCTAGCTAGGATTCAAATAGATCCCATAATTTACAAGGAAGTGGTGTGAAGTAATAAAGTTTGTTAATGATAAAGAGCCAGCAGTCTTGTGCATATTGGCAATTTAGAAATAAAGGGTTTGAATCTTCCTACTGTTATCACAAAATAGGGAATTAAAGGGCTATGCTATGTTGAGTCTATGTAGCCAATCACTAGTTAGTGCCCTGTTCTTTAATGCTATCCAAGCAAAGCATCTAGCTTTTGGGAGGGTAAGGTGATTCCAACAAAATGAGTAAGCACGCGAAGGAGTAATGGTAGAGTCCCTCTTTTGGATAAGTTTGTAGCCTTCTTTGATGGAGAAATTCCCTTCTTTCCTCGGAGCCCAAATCAATTTATCCTCCAACGTTGATAGGTAGACTATTTTTTTTGAAAAAATGCTTTCCAACAGCTGAGCTCCTCGGGGGGATAATGATAGTTCGCATGGATCTTTCCATATGACTTTTCTTGAAAATATGCACACTGTTGATACATAGTCACAAAGGTAAAGACCCCATACATTTTCTATAGTGGCAATAATGTCATCTAAATCATTTCTTTGAGCTAAAGGTGGCACACAATTCCATGAATTCCTCAAAAATTTCATAGCTAATCTGTATTTCAGGTGCAAATGGATCAAGGCCCAAATTTAATCAGAAATGCCCAATTAACCCTATCATACGCCTTCATCATATCCAATTTGATGACAAAGTGTGATGTAGAACTTTAATCAGAAATGCCCAATTAACCCTATCATACACCTTCATCATATCCAATTTGATGACAAAGTGTGATGCTTTACTAATATTAATAGAATGGAGAGCTTCATGTGTCACTAAAGCACCTTCCATAGTTTCTCTATCCAATACAAATCCTCCTTGTGGTTGTGAGACAAGGTGGGGAATGAGGTGTTGCATTTCTAGATATATAGCCTTTGTAATAATCTTATAAATCATGTTACAAAGGGAAATTGGCCAAAAATCTGTAAAAGATTTGGGTGTTTTGACCTTTGCGATAATGGCAATATTTGTGGTATTGAAGCTTTTTAACATAGATTTGCTTGTTCTAGATTCTTCTATTACCCCCAACAAGTCCCAGCCAATCCATTCCCAACATGATTGGTAAAAAAATGTTGTAAATCCATCTAGCCTAGGTGCTTTGTCTGGAGGCAAGGAGAAGACCACAGTTTTAAGTTCTTGGGTTGTGAATGGAGCCATGAGTTTGAGGTTATCTGCTGCTAAAACTATCGTGGGGATAGTCTCTAATAATTCCACCATTGGTGGGGTTACTAAATCTAGAGTCTGGGGGGGGCCTGAAAGGGACTTAAATAGTTTGACACCTTCATCTTGAATGCTTTGAGGATTAGATAAAGGGATACCTGATTCAACATCATTGATAGAAAAGATACAATTAACTGTTGCTTTTTGTTTAGCTGAAGCATGGAAGTATTTCATATTCCTGTCCCCCTCCCTTAACCACAACTCTCATGATTTTTGCCGCCAGTAATTTAGGTGGAGTATCTTATATAAAATTATTAAGAATGACTAAGCAATAGGGTTCTATAATCATATATTTAAAATGTAAAAACTAAAGATGATACAAATGTTTCTTAGAGATCATACTTGGGATCCTTAGAGAATATTTGCAATGGCATACGTATAATAAATTGTAGGATTAGAGTTTCTAGTTGAAATTAGAAATGCTAGATATAATGGTATAAAATGGGAAATAGTTATATATAAAAACTTTTAGAAAGAAGGAACAATAATAAAGACAAGTGTAAGAAAGTTAATTTCTTATAATTTATAGTTAAGGAAGGGGACAATACATAAAATGACAAAAACTATGTGGCACATTATCACAAAGGTAGGGTTTTCTTTCTTGTGGACTTCTCCTTTGAGTATCTAGACAAACCATAGTACAAAGGTAAATTTAGCTAATGTTAGAATAAAAATGAATATATTACACAATTATAAGAAAAATAGAGTCTAAAGTCATTATTTAAATATCATTAATCATTAATCATCACAAGCGAATTAAAAATCCATCATCAAGGATTAATAATCTCATTATTGATAGCCCTGAGATGCTTAAGACTTGTGATGAATTTACTATCTACCATGTATTTCATGAGAGAAATAGGGTTGTTGTTTTTCTTGCTAACTATGGAGTTAATCAAACTAACATATGTTGTTGGGGAATTATTGATGATATACTCAGGAAGATAAAACCTTATACATGGTGACAATCAAATGTATTAAAGAGGTTATGCTTTCTTTTATGATGATGATATTCATATGCTCCATTGGTATTAAAGGTTAACTTTTCTAGAGCCATGTTTGAATTGTGGAGATCTCTGGTACTTAATACTTAATATCTTAGGTCACATGCATACTAATTAAAGTATTTTTTTTTTATAGATATCACATATATTCCAATGAATTTGTCTCTATTTTTCTCAAAGAGCATAAATAGGAAAAGGTGCAAAGAAAAATAGCTTGTGGTTAGAGTCAAGAAAATATCAACCCATTGGGTAGAGGCAGCTTAATTTATTATGAAGTATATTACTTAGGATGACCATATTACTACCCTATTCAATTATCACTTTTTTCTATAAAATTATTCTAGGCATAATAAGTTGGTTTTGATTCCCTACTACCTTATTTTTGCTACTATTAATGAGAATAGGAAGAAAAAGAATCACCTTATTCTTAATGAATGCTTATCCTCCTTATCATGGAGTATGTGAATGTATGTCTATATATCTTTGAATCCCTGACAATGTAAATAGAAAATTGAGTTAACACAAAACATTGATGTGCATTACTCTGACATTTCAATAGACCCTTGAGATCCCCCCTCTGATAAAGAGGGTTAATTTCATATCAGGAATAGTAAGCATCCCAGAAAGGAAACCTCGGCCTCTAAATCATCATGGTTCCATGCGTATGATACTATTAGTGATGATTCAAATTATTCTCTCTCAGCTCATTATGTCCAAGAATCTATTACACTACTCAAACCAAACATTTAAAATTTCTATCTCTAAGAGAGGGGAATACTTCAAATCTAAAAAGGGAAAACATGTCAAACAAGGAAAGAAATGGAAGAAGTTACCTTGGGGTGAGACTAAGGACATCAATGATTTTAATGACTCCATTATTTCGAAGACCATTGTATACCACTTCATAACCAATCACATATTTTAAAGAGAATTCATGCTTTAAAATATGTGATTGGTTATGAAGTGGTATACATTATATGAGCGATCAGGACCACTTTTTAGTAATGAGTTACACCAAAAACAACAATAAGTGCTATTGGCAGTATCCTCTTAATGACATGCAGACATAGATACTTGTGAAAGCCTTAATCTCAAAATTTTATATTGTAATTAACCATTAGAATAATTAACAAATTTGTATATATACTTATTTTAAATATCAATAGTTAATTGAACAAGACGAGTGAGACCGAAATCTACAAGCCTCAATTTCACATAACTTCAACTATTGAGCTATTTATACTGGCATTCCCCTGTAATATTCTTGTTCTCTTAGATATAATTGATTATTTAATTACCATTGGCATGGTTATGATTATATGTGTATGACACTATTCACTTGTAGAACCGAAGAATAATAAAAAAGACTAGTTATATATTTTATAGGTATCCTCGTTGTGATTACACTGACATATCCTCTTATTTGCGTTTAGCCTTGATCCTCCTCCTGTACGTTTACGAGATTGAGGCGGTTCGTATGGTCTTCTTGTTTTTATGTTAAGGTAACCCCTGTTAGCATCATGCTAAACATAACCATTCTTTGGATCTTTAAATTCATTTCCACTAGTAATTGGAAACTAAAACTCTCCCTTACACATAGGGTCTCTGTGGTTGCAGTGAGAGGAGATCCTCTTCTACACCCTGAGCCTTGATTCACTTCTACGGTCACGAGATTGAGGCGGTACAAATGATCTGCTGTGTTCATTAGGATAACTCCTGTTAGCATATTGATTGTTTGTATCTGCACAATCATTATCACAGCGTATTGGAAACTGCAACTCTTTCTTATTAACATAATCAATTGGAATTGGAGACCTTCGAAATGTACGGGCAGGTTGTGACCATTGCTGCTTCGTTAATAAAACACGTAAATCGTCAAGCTTGACGCAGATCTTCTCTAAAGGTTGATTAAACGTACTCTTTGTTCTGGGAGATATGTAAGTATTATCAAGTATGTGGTTGCGTAAACGGTGAAAATCATTTTCTAACTTGTTTGACTGTTCTTTTAGGGCAAGCACACGATCGTTAAGATTATCCAATCTCTGTTGAACTCTCCATACAAGGCTTTCCTCCATCCGCTGCCTGTGCTCCATTTCATATAAGATCCGCTCATCGGCCATGTTTTCCCCTTGCCTCAAATACTTGTACAGTGGAAATACAAGTTCTAGTTCTAATATGGATGAGAATTCTCTGGAGTTCTCAACCCTCCTTATATATATTTGGAAAGGGTGGAATGGAAATTCAAGAGGCATGTTGGCCGTGCCGTTTCGTCCTTTGGTTTTTTATCGAAGGGTCGTAGTAAAACATAAACCAAGCAAAATTATGGTAAGCGTGGCTCGCTTTCTAGTGATTGTAGTTTTAAAACAAAATACTTACGTATCTCGTAAAAAATAAAAAAATAAAAAACAATTGCTCTTTTGTAATACCTAATATTTGTCTTTGAGATTAATTAAAGTTCATTATTAATAATCAGTTCTCTGTACTATCGGATGTTTTTTAATTAAAATTGCTGTTAACATTCGAATCCCGATAATTGGTAGCCTATAGAGTCTACACAAGCACTAATACTAATAAGTTTGTATATTATTAGTAGTAAAAATTGTGTATCCGTCGCTTTCGAGTAGATTTTTGAATAATTATTGTAGAACTATAATTATGAAATCATTTTAAGAGTGGTATACTCTAGTTTTTTAATTTAAAAATGTAGAATAATTAAAAAAAACAAGTTTCTAGTTTGTTCTAGCAATCTTACATTATGATATATATTTTATTTTAAATCAAACATTAATTAAATAGCATATATAATAAAAGATTTTCTAATATATGTGAAAAATAATGAAAATATAAATTGCTTAGCAGATATAGATGTCATACAAAGTGTAAACGATTTGAGAGAGGATGGAAATCTATGGCAAAGTGGGAGAAAATCATGGGGAAAAACATGCTTGATGGTAAAAAATAAACATTAGTCTTTATCTTGATTTTTCCTTATTACCAATCACTCATTAGTTAGTAGTTTATTTTTAAGTTTTCTAGTAAGAAAAAGATTAACAAAACCTCACAAAGAGAGATTTGTCCAAGGAGTCCAGATATGGCAGCTAATTCCATAGTTGCTTCATCAACAATTGTACATGGTAGGAGTTTATAGTCTACTGAGAGGGTGATTGACCCGAGAAGTGTGGAGAAAGTTTATAGCATGAGATCTAGAAATTTGAATAGGTTATTGAAAGATAAATATTCAGAAGTTAGGAATTGTACATTCAGATAATTTGGTGAATAATGATATTTATAAAGGTGTTTTTGTGTCTATCAAAGTAAATTCGATTGCACTAGCACCTAACAACATTTTTGATAGAAATTAAAGTTGAAGAAATTTAACTTATAACACTAAACCCTAAACCCTAATATTAACCCTAACCATAAGTCTAACTCAAACCTAACCATAATCTTAAACCTAAACCGATACCTAACCATAATGCTAATCATAACCTTAATCCTAACCTTGATCATAACCCTAACCAAATCTAATCATTTATGCTTAATCTAGTTCTAATTTCAATCCCAACACTAATAGTAATTCCAACCTACCCTTAACACTAACCAACACACTATTCCTAACTTGAAACCTATTATAATTACAATCCAAACCCTAACCCTAACCTTGAATCTACTCCTAAGCATGATGATGAACCCAACCTTAACACAAAACCCTAACCCTAATCATAATAATAAATCTAAACCAACTTCTAACCCTAATGATAACATTTATCATGATCTAAATTGTACCCTTAAATATGGTAACCCTAACCATGATATAAATTATAGCTCTAAATGCTAACTCTGACTCTAATTATATTAATTTAATCAATATATAACACTAAACATTAATAGTAAACCTGAACCCTAATATTAACCCTATCCATAATTCTAAACGGTAACCATAATCATAAACCTAAACCAAAGCCTAATCGTAATACTAATCTTAACATTAATACTAACTCTAACCCAAACCATAGCCTTGACCAAATCTAAGTATACAGCCTTAACCTAATTATTATTCTAATCCCAACCCTAATAATAATTTCAATACTTCCCTTAACATTGATCAAAATGTTATTCCTAACCTAAAACCTATTATAATTATAACCCAAATCCTAACTATAACCATAATTCTATTTATAACCATGAGCATAAACCCAACCTTAATACTAAACCCTAACCCTGACCATGATATAAATTGTAACTCTAAATGTTAACCCAATCAAACTAATTTACTCGATGTATTTTTGTGTTATAGATGCTACAAGCTAATATATACTCTATATTTAAAATATGCCAAGATGTATCCAAAAATTAAAGTTGAAAAAATTCAATGCATCTCAGCGTATTTTAAATATAGAGTATATATTAACCAGTTATTGTACAACAAGAATTAAGAAATCAGTTTTAGAGTGGTATACCCTATTTTTTAATTAAAAAATGTAGAATAATTATAAAGAACAAGTTTGGAGATTGTTCTAGCAATCTTATATTATGATATATATTTTATTTTAAATCAAATATTAATTAAATAATATATATAATAAAAGATTTACTAATACATGTGAAAAACAATGAAAATATAAATTGCTTAGCAAATATAAATGCCATACAAAGTGTAAATGATTTGAGAGAGGATGAAAATCTATGGAAAAGTGGGAAAAACATGGGGAAAAACATGCTCGGTGGTAAAAAATAAACATTACTCTTTATCTTGATTTTTCCTTATTATCAATCGCTCATTGGTTAGTAGCTTATTTTTAAGTTTTCCAATAAGAAAAATATTAACAACAACCTCAAAGAGAGATATTTCTCCAAGAACTCGAGATATGGTAGCTAATTCCATTACTGCTTCATCAATAATTGTACATGGTAGGAGTTTACAGTCCAATGAGAGGGTGATTTACATAGGAAATGTGGAGAAAGTTTGTAGCATGAGATCTAGAAATTTGAATAGGTTATTGAAAGATAAATATTCTGAGGATAGGAATTGTACATATTTAAAAAATGTGGAGAATAATGATACTTATAAAGGGGTTGTTGAAAACAAGTCAGGTGGAGGTGTTCTTTGATATGCCCTACATATTTTATTCTTTGTCCTCCACTCAAAAAGGTCTCAAACCTACAATGGCATTCATATGTAGATGAGCGAAAGGTATGAGGCTTGTTATATTATATTTCTTGAGTCAAAATGAAGCTAATCTATATGAATCAGATACCTGAAATATATTAGAATATTTCTTTGTTTGTATATTATATGATCAAGATATACATATGATTGGACATTATGTTCTATTAAAGAATTTTAGATGTTTATATACAACAATAGAAGATTAAACCTCTAGAAAAATTAGGGCTGTCCAATTAGAAAAAAAAAAGACCTAAAAATCTTGAACCTCCAAAACATTTTCATTTTAATTATTGACAAAGGGAAAAGCTTGAAGAAGAAAATTGTTCCACATTAATAATAAAGGAAGATATTACACACTTTTTAAATTCTCCTTAGACTTTTTTACACTCCTCATCTCCTCCTAGTTACCATAAATTGGCATGTAAGAAATTAAAAAAAAAAAATTGTTTGTAGAATTTAACCATAAGAAATAATCATACCTGCATTTTCTCCATAGTTTTCATCACCTTTGTAATTATCTTATCCTCGAGAAGCTTGAGATTTATCTACATTTCGTGAGTGGGTCAATACATATAAGTTAACATCAGAGAATAATAACAACATTATTTTAAATATTTATTAAAGTTTATTTAATTACCTACATTTTTGTTTGCATTTCGTTAGGGTCTTCTCAAGCTGATGAACAATGTCATAAGGCGGCATGGAATCAAGAGGATTAGTCAGTTCATGTTTCTCACGTGGCTTAAAAATGTGAGAAGGTGGCATGGAATCGAAACAAGGCTTTCTTTAGATTAGTATAATCTTATTAAACCTGTTACCCATTTTCATCAATAGTGCCTACCATTTGTATAAACAATGAATCAAGAAGTTCTTTATACTAAATTTATTGAAGTGTCTCATCTCTCAAGGTAGATCGCTTGATAGGATTTCCCAACATAGCTTTCTTTTCTCTCATTATAGAGAAACTTTTCAATCATTTTGGTCTATACTTGTAAAACATAAATAAATTTTCGTGTAAATGGATAATTGAAAACAAAATTTGAATTTTTGTGGGATTTTTAGGTCATTTACAAACACTAAAGTTTTACGATTTAAAATTTTTCTATGCTGACTTTTTAGCATTTCATGATATCAATTGCTTCTATGTGAGCTTGACCTTTTGCTGCTTCTCTATTGTGATGCCATCCTTATTTGCTGCTAGCGACTTGCAACTATGACTCCCTATTAATCACCTTTCCCCATGCTAGTTCCACTTCTTTTTATATGCTCACCCAATTTCATTGGAAGTTTTTCTAGCATCTCAACTAGTGCATTGCCTTTTATATTTGTCAATTTATTGTGAATGAAGTTTTTCTCCTCTAATGGGATACAAAAAGAACATGCATCATCCAACGTTCAAGGATCTAGCCAAATATTTTGCATAATGAAATCATCTATTTCTTCACAAACATCTTCAAGAATAAGGAGCTTGTCTTTTTCCTTTTATGTCCTACTGTTTTATTGCTAGAAAAAGGTTTGGAGTTTTTCGATTTGCCGAAGAAGCTGCCATGAAAACAAATGATAATTTTTATGAAAGTAATGACAAAAAAAATAAATTGAAAGGTTAGGAGTCCTAACTGATTTGGGGCACGAATCTACAATCAATTTTTTTTCCAGTCAGGAAAAGAATCATACTCATTGTGCAGCTGGAAATAATTTTTGAAATACAACATTTCCCTAGAAATATTTTGTACTATCTTACTTTCATTTACTTTCAGTATCCATCTTTGTTCAGATCATTGAATCAAATATTTTAAAAAAAATTTAAACCAGTTGTTACCATTTAGTACTATATGATTTCTTCAACTTTATGCAAATTCAAAAAATAAAAGAAATATCAGTGTATCTAGAGTAATAATTATAACTTATTGGAAATCACAACCAAAAAAAGTCAATCTTTCATTATTTGAAATAATACACAACAGAAACATTTTCATTCTTCTCGCTCTGCAACTTCCCGCCCATCCTGATTTTCAAACTGACGGCCCCCATGCCTGCCTCCCCTGGGGGAAATGTTGTCCCCCTGGCAGACCAGCCTGCTAGTACTGGACCCCAAGCTATTCCCATGATATCCTCTGTCATGGGCCCGGTGCCTGAGTCAACGGGGGTATCTCAAAAAGTGACATCTTCTGCTGGTACCCCACTTTCTCCCTCAAAACCAAACTGGAAAGGGGCCCTTGTTGGAGATGCTCAACAATCTTTGGAGGCTCTACTGGTGGATTTCATTCAGACTGAGGAGGGTGTTGAACTCTCACTCCCAGATTCAGTTGTGAATTGAACGATGGTAGACTTTCAGCTATCTTTGGTTGGGTGGTTCTTCAACTTTCACCCTACCATAGAGATGGTGAGGAAATGGGTAACTATTCAGTAGAAGATCAAGGGTTCTGTCCTAGTTTCACTTATGTCGGGAGGACTTTTTTTGTTTAATTTTACCACTCTTGAGGATCTTTCTTGTGTGTTGGTAGGATCATGGGTCTATGGGAAGCATTTCTTGGCCCTTGTAAAATGGAAACCCAGATTCAATCCGACAAAGGATCTAACTAGAACAGCCCCGGTTTGGGTCCACCTCCCTGGGATGCCTCTTGAGTACTGGGATGAGCAAGTCTTCAGATGGATTGGAGACTCCTTTAGCTCTTTCATCACTGTGGACCAGGTGACTTGATCGAAGTCCAGACTGGTTTTCACCAAATTTTGTGTAAATGTTAACGTGAATAAAACCCTACCCAACTTTATCATCTTGAAATCTAAGCTGGGCAAATGGACACAAGCTCTGGTGTATGAAAATGCTACCTTATTCTACTAGAACTATGATAGTAGGGGTCACACTAGGGATACTTGCACGTCCTCCAAAATGGGGAAGAAAAAAGAGAACAAAGATAAGGGTGTGGTTGAGGGTCCTCCCCCCTTAGTTGATGAAGAGAAGGTAGATTCTAGGCCACCCTTGGTGTCTAAGGAACCATAAATTCCTACAATTGAAAACCTGGCCCTGGAGGAAGGAGATATTGTCCCCACCTAGGTGTTGAAGGAAGCATGCCCTGACCTGGAACCGTTTGTGTCCTTGGAGGAGCCTATTATCTAGATGGTGGAGGACATGTTAAAAGTCACCCCGATGCCCCCCCCCCAAGAAGAATTAGTGACTAGCCCTACTAAGGTAGAACAACCTGCCATTGTAGTGGATCTGGTGATGCAAACCCCAAAGCTAGATGCAAAACCCCCCTGAAGCTGGTAAAGAAGAGCCCCTCTAGTTCACTGGATTTAGAGGATGATGAGGGGGAATGGAAAATGCAGAGGAAGAAAACCAAGCCTAAAAAGGTGGATGTGGGAATGGAAACACCAAGGGGTAGACCTTCAGATAGAGTAAGAAGATCGCTAGGAACCACAAGGGATGTTGCAGCAGGTAAGAAGCAAACCCTAGAATCTAGCTTTAAAAGTAAGAAATGAATTGTCTTTCTTGGAATGTGAGGGGACTAAACAGCTCCCTTAAACAAAGTGTTGTCAAACACTACATTTTTTACCTCAAGCTTGATGTTCTACTCCTCCAAGATGTCAAGATGTCAGCTAGTAACTTCGCTACCCTAGCACCCAAGCTTTGTCCAGGGGTGACCTTTCTCTATTCTAAAGTTGTGGGGCCGTCTGGGGGTATTGCCACACTCTGGAACCCTAATAGGTTATTTGGTCTGCTAGCTGCTTCTTCTCCCAACTACCTTACTACCACTTTCAGGAAAAATGGTTCCGAGTGGACTACTTTTAATATCTATGCTCCTAATACCTACTCGGGTAGAGCTTCTCCGTGGGTTGATCTTGGCCACCATCTAGATCAGAATTGCTCTAAAAATTTCTTGTTGGCTAGTGATTTCAATACCCCCCTTTACCCTTTGAAAAAGTGTGGTGGTTTGGTAGATTACTTAGATAGTATGGGGGAACTAGCTCAATTTATCTCCTCCATAGGTCTTTCTAACATTAGTCTGAAGGGTAACCCTTTCACTTGGTCCAACAATAGGAAAGGCCCCCACCTCATCCAGGTGAGAATGGATTGTGCCCTGGCCACCTCTTCATGGGACCTTTGCTTGAATTCCTCCCTAGTCTCCCCCCTAGAACAACATTGGATCACAACCTCCTCCTCCTTTGCTGGTTCAATGCCCCCAAGGTCAACCCAACACTCTTTAGATTTGAAATTATGTGGTGCTCTCACCCATCCTATAGGGGTCAAGTGAAATTCTGATGGAAGACCAATATCAAGGGTACTGCCATGTTTAGAATAGTCTGAAAGCTTGAAATTATCTATAGGGAGGCTAAAGGATGGAGCAAGCATAACTTTGGTGACTTCCACAAAGAAAAGATGGAACTGTCTGGAACCTTAGATTCCCTATAGGCATAGTTGACTACTGGTAACTTCCCTCCCCAGATTCAGGTTGAGGAGGAGCTAACTAGGAATAAGTGGCAGGAAACTGTGAAAAGAGAAGAAATCTATTGGAAGTAGAGATCCTGTTTCCAGTGGCTTACTGAAGGAGACAGGAACATGACGTTCTTTCATAGGTCTGCCTGCATCCATAAAAGAAGAAATACTATTGCTGCTATTAAGGACGAAGAAGGAAATGAAGTCAAGGAAAAGGATAGGATCAACCTGGTGGTGGTCAACTACTTCAAGGAGCTGTATTCTAATGTGGGTCCTATCTGCCTGGACACCATCCAAAATCAAATCCTGGACCACATCCAAAGTGCTATAATGATTAGTGACAATAACATGCTCATGGAGCGGGTCTTGGATGAAGAGGTTAGGAAGGTGGTTTTTTCTATGGGTGCTTATAAAGCCCTTGGTCTGGACAAATTTCCTTTGGCGTTCTTTCAAGAGTATTGGGACATTGTGGGGACCAATGTTATTCGAGGGGCCAGAGACTTTTTTAGGATGGGTCGGATACTCAGGCAACATAATCAAATCTACATTGTGTTGGTTCCTAAGCATGAAAATCCTACCACTATGATGGATTTCAGGCCCATTAGCCTATGCAATACTTTTTATAAGATCCTCACCAAGATCCTGGTGGGAAGAATCAAGCCTCTACTGGACAAGATTATAAGCACTACTCAGAAAGGCTTCAATACAGGAAGACAGATCCTGGATGCAGCCATAGCCACCCATGAAATAATCCACTCTATGGATAGGAGAAAAGTTCTAGGTATGGATTTCAAACTAGATATCTCCAAAGCTTATGACAAAGTCAATTGGTCCTTTCTGATTAAAATTCTTGCTAAAATGGGGTTTAATGAGAAGGTAATCCAGATCATACAAGAATGTACTCATCCTGCCAACCTTTCTATTCTGGTGAATGGATCCCCTGGTAGTTATTTTAAATCTGAGAAGGGTCTTAGACAGGGGGACCCCCTCTCCCCTTACCTTTTTATTATGGTGGCTGATGTGATTAGCAAGAACCTTTGCATGCTAGCTACCATGGGGAGAATAATGGGTGTCAAACCTACCTCCACTAGTCCTCAGGTGGTGTTAGAATAGTTTGTGGATGACACCTTCCTCTTTGGTTATTCCTCAGTTATTGAGGCCAGGCAGTGGAAACAAATTTTGGAAAGTTACGCTTGGGCTTTAGGGCAGTGCATCAACTATTAGAGGAGTAGGTTGTTCTTCTTTAACACCCCCATAGAGACACAAAATAAGGCGCTGCAAATCCTGGGTTGTTTGGCAGCCTCTCTCCCTTCTACTTATCTTGGCTTCCCACTTACTATTAAAGAGGTGTCCCAAGATTTCTAGAATTCCATCTTGGAAAGAACCCAGAAGAAACTTGCTGGCTGGAAGGAGAAGTTTATGAGCAATGCTGGTAAGCTACAACTCGTGGCCTCCACTCTCCAAGGAATCCCTATCTACTTCCTTTCCCTCTTTAAAATTAGAGGCTACATGGCAGACAAACTTGAAAACATATATAGGAATTTTTTTTGGGTAGGATCTGAAGAAAAAAAGAGGATGTCTCTGGTGAATTGGGATACTATCTACCTCCCGAAGAGAATGGGAGGCCTGGGGTTAAGGAAAATTGGGCTGATGAATAAAGCTCTTACCACAAAAGTGGCCTGGAAACTTATAGAAGGAAAAGGAGATTGGTGCAGACTTATGGAAGCCAAGTACCTCCAAGGACACCCTTATAGTAGAATGTTCCAAGATGGAAACCTCCCCAGTGGCTCCAAACCATGGATGAACATATGCAAATGTAGGACCCTTCTTTCTAAAGGTGTTCTCTGGAAAATCAGAAATGGAAGATCCATCAGGTTTTTGAATGACAACTAAATAGAAAACCAACCTAATTTAGGCCATAGTTTCAAACCCGTTATGGATCACATCACACCTATTCTGAGTAACAGAGCTTCTAACTATATCACTAGTAGGGATTGGGAGGACATTCCTAGGTGGTTAAGGAATAGACCAGATCTACAACATTCAGCCAAGGACCTCATGGAAATTACAACTAAGGTTAGAATCTCGGGTCTTGAGGACTCAATTATCTGGGCCCCCACCCAGGCTGGTACTTTCTCTATCAAATCTACTTATAATCTGCTTCTGAAGGAGGTGGATAACCAACAGGACTGGAAGAAGGTGTGGATTCCCTAGCTCACCCCTAAAATTAACTTCTTCTAGTGGACCTTAATGTATGGTAAGGTCCTAACCCAAGATAACCTAATAAAGAGGGGAATCCCCATGGAAAATAGATGTATTCTATGTAAGAAGGAAGAGGAAACTGTGAACCACTTGTTCATCCACTGCGACTATGCTTCCTATTTATGGCATGGAGTTATAGGCAAGTTAGGTATCCCGTGGGCCCTAGATAGAGAAGTGCATCAATTTAATAACTGGAGAGCCCCCTCAAATCACCCCCTCCTCTAGTTCCTCTGGTGGATGCTACCCCCCCACATCTGCTAGGCCATTTGGAAGGAGAGGAACAATAGGATTTTCAGAGAGGAGAGTATTAATCCAGACGCTTTCCTCCACATTGGAACTAAGCTCTTATGTGAAAATGCTAGGATAGCCAAATGGAAGCTCCCTCCTTACCCTCCTACTACTTGGGAAGTTAGTTTTGCTAACAGGTGGAACATCCTTGCCGGGTTCTCCAGGTTTGATGATACTAAAAAAATAGCTAGAAAAGCCACCAAATGGGTGGCCCCCCCCAAAGGATGGATTAAATTAAATTTTGATGGGGCAGAAAATAATATAAGCCAAGGTGGGGGTGGCATCTTGAGAGATCACAGGGGTGAATGCCTGCTGGCCTATGCTAGTCCTATCAACAACAACACAGTCACCTAGGCGAAAGGCATGGCTCTTCTCTAGGGAATTAAATTTGCAAAATATTTGAATGTTAGGCAGCTGGAAATCAAGGGGGATTCCATGGTGGTGGTTGAGGCTATCCAAAGTGGTGCTAGTGTGGGGTGGTGAGCTAGACCTATCATTAGGGAGATTGGTGAGCTGATGACTAGCTTCTAGAACACCACCATAACTCACACATACAAGGAAGGGAATTTTGTTGCCGACTCAATGGTGACAATGAGCCTAAGGCTAGCGAAACTCAGCAATTGGAGGGCGGTTTGTGATTTACCTCTGGTGACTCAGCAAATCATTGGGGGAGAAATGAATATTGAAGTTTAAATGTGCCACGATATTTTATTCATTGCGAATCCTCACTGGATCACGTGCTGGTTTGTCCCGATAATTTTTGTGATTATGGAAAAGAGAACCCATTTTCTCATAAAGAATCATAATTACCTTTTAAACATGTGGAGTAAACGCTATCCAAATCAAAGGGCTTACTTGGCCAAAGATGACACCAAGTGTATGCTTGGTATTATTACTATTAATGGCACCTGGAGATCTATTGGATTTGGTGGTACGATGCTCGTTTCCCAAAACTTTTCCCAAAACTTGCAGTTTAAGTTACATTCAAGGATTTTCTATAATTGCAAAGGGGTTATCAAGTTTTATAGAGATACCTGGCTCTATGATTATCAGCTTATTCTAGTGAAGGAGGGGCTGAATATTGAAATGGGAGGAACACTCTTCGCATTGAACATGATAAAATCGATGAAATCTTCTCCTCAAATGTGCTAGTGACTCATTACTACAAGGAGAGTGGTATTTGGGGATTCATGGAGAGAATGAAGTGCGAGCATGATGAACGTATATCCAAACATTTCATGTCATCTTGGAATAACATAAATGTCTCTGTCGACGATATTCACTTTCAGCTAAATGAGGAGGTTATAGCCAAGGTGACTGGGCTATCCATGAAGGGGATAAAATACAAGAAAAGCAGTCAAAATTCAGACCCAACTAGCCTTAACTAGTTCTTCAAGGATGGTGAGATACCAATGAAAAAGCAGGGGGGTGTCAATAGGGAGGAGCTACCAGATTTGTGGCCGAAAATCTACCTTGTTGTGATGAAATACTTCACTTTGGAAGGTAAGTTCACTATCTTCTACTATTACCATTTACCATTTCTAAACCATGTGAGGAACAAAGACTTAATATCCATCCCCTTCTTCCTGCTGCACTCCATTGAAAGCAACATCCTCGACATCAAGAAGAACCCTGATAAGAAAATGCCTATCCTTCACCAGGGCCTCCTCCTCTGCCTCTATCAATTCCACAAAGCCATTTGTCCTGCACCTCAGCCCCCCCTAGTTATCCAAGAAATGACACAAGAGGATTCCCCAGCCAAAATTGAAAACCCCACCCAGTCCTCCTCCCTGTCTGTCTGTATTACCCAGGAGGCTATTCCTAGTACCAAAGAGGGTAAGAGTCAGAAAAAATGTGTCAAAAATCTATTTCTCAGGAAGGATGCCCAGGATGTGTCTTATGTTTCCGAGTCTGAGGATATGAAAAATAGGAAGTAGGATGATAGTACCCCGGAGACCAACAGTAAGGCCAAAAAAAGAAAATTACTAGAAAGCCAGGTTAACTTGGAGGTGGACTTGAGTGGGTCAGGTAGAAGGAGCTCTAATAGATTGGCCAAAGAGCAATGCAAAACAAAACTGCTAGAAACGACAACTAAAGAGCTTTCCATGTCTGACAAGGACTCTCAATCCACCGAGTCCATGAAGGATTCTTCGGAAGACCACATGAGCCCCCCTCATATCCCTGTCCTCAAACCCAAACCTACTATGGAAATCCCCTTCATCTCTTCCCCATCCCTAAGCCCTACTCACAATCCTCTGGAGAAGCCCCCTTCCCCTATTCACAACACTGAAGCCCCGGAGGAGAGAAAAAAGCTCAAAGGGACTCTTAAGAGGAGGTTTGAGATGTTAGACAAGGAGATTGCTGAGATAAAGAACAAGATGCAGGAGTTGATGAGCCAATGTAGGCTAACCAATAAATTTGGTTTGAAAATTATGCATGCATTGACGATGACTCTTTGTCATTTGTAGGATAAGCTGGTGGGTGGCACTCTGGAAGAGAACGAGGACAACAAGGACCTCCTCCTATTCCTACAGGAAGAATGTGTGACTACTCTACTGTCTAAGCAGTTGTATGGAAATAATTAGCTCGGTTCCCATGTTTTGGTCAATTTTGGATGGGTTTAACCCTAGGTCCCCTAGTTTTGTGAATGGGGTTTTTATTAGCTTTTACTGCTCTCTGGTTAGACCTTTGTGGCTGTTTACTGATAATTTACTTGATACTGCTGATACTAGATACTCTGGGTTATTTCGTATGCTTAGTAAGGTGACTTTTATTTTGATAGAGGTAGACTAGAACTGCTGAACATTGTTATCCTGTTACTGTTGCTTGACTGGTTACATTAATATGCTGTTAATGTGCTACTAGTCCTCTGTTCAATGGGTCAGCACCCTTCTGCTACTTTTATCTATCAAAAACAATACACAATAGAGAGATTAAATTTGATCCATAGTGGAAATTTTGGTGTATTTGATTTAGGGATCAAAATAAGAAGGAAAAAGATTGATATTTCTAAGGATTTTTATGTTTGTCCTACCATTGTCTCTGATTTGTGCATTCGAAAGTACATTTGAATCAATTACAATAGATGGTCAAAATGCAAACAACAATAGATCTTCAAATCAAGAAAAGTTTTGACAACATCGTGTTAGTATAATAATCATTAAAATGTCAAACTCACTTGCACATTTTCACCTACATGAAAGCTCTCATTCTAACCAAATATAAATTCTCCCAATGGTTAGTTATTGAGACCTTTGTTAGAGTTGATTCTAGATTCAATGACGCTTGAATCAAAGTATGAATAGAATCATCCGAAGTGGCCTATTGTCCATCTCTTGTAAACATGTACAATGGATGGAATTAGTGCAAGTAAAAAAATTAGATTTCACTAGTTTTACACAAATATGTCTTAATTCAACCTAGTATTATTTAGGAAAAACTCCATTGGAATTTTTGCTTTTGTGAAATAAACTCAAAATTAGAAAATGTAATCAACCTAATCTATTAGGTTAGGTTTTCACTTAAAAATAATAGTAAAATTGACAAAATCAATAGATTTCCACACCGAGATAATCTGATTCTAGAAAAATATAGTTATAGAAGCCTTCCTTGAAAAGAGCACTTGCATCATCCAACATTGGAGGATATGCCAAAACCCTTTTCCATATATCATCAAAAAAGGGCCCATTGATGCTTCTATCAAACATGCTTCCCTCATAGAGGATTTCATCTTTTTTCTCTACAAACAAAACCTAAGTTAGTGGTTCACATAACAATAAGTGTAATAATTTTAAAAACCAGGAGATGTCCACACCAAAATCATTAGATTCTAGAAAAACATTGTTGAAGAATATTTATTTCTTTGATGAGACCCAAAGAACACCTGCATCATCTAGTGTTGGAGGATTTTCCCCAATCATTTGTGGTATTTCATTAGCAAGATCATTTATTTCTTCATGACCGTATTTGAGAAGAAGCGATTTTTCTTTTTTCTTTTCTATCATTTCTTATTTTGTGCAATAATCTCAAAATTAGAAAACAAATTCAATATAAATGATTTCCTCTCACCTTTGTATTCATAAGAGCCAGTACAAATCTCCTTTCTCTAATTGGAAAGGTTAGAGAAACAAAATATATGGGTATCACTTCTTTAATATGTATTTGTGTTACAATGAATCTTCATACTGACGTATAAGCATGATAAAGAGGAGAGAGTGGATGTATACATAGCTATAGAATATCATCTAACATGGGACATGTTCCCAACTATAGAAAATCACATGCTTATATTTTCATTGTTACCTCATCTGAGCTCTGGTACTCCTATGTGACTCCATAATGGAATAATTTTTTGATTCAATCTAGTTTAGAAAGCCCTTTATTCTATTTCCTACTATTCTAAGGGGTGGATAGACTTATGGAACAATCAAGTGCACTCCAAACTAAATAGTTTTCCAAACACTTTGTATTCTAAAATGCCTAGTGGGGCACCAACACAATATCTCATTTCTAGGAGTGTCACATTTCCAACTATAAACATCAACGTTGCAAGTTTATTAAGAAGGGATGCATGACGATCCCAATCTTCCCCACAGTAAAATCATTTCTATTTTGTATGTGCCTATCTAATTTTTCTAACACATGTGAAAATATAAATTCCTTACCAGATATAAATATTATACAAAGAGTAAACAATTTGAGAGAGGATGAAAATCTATGGGCAAGCGGGAAAAAATCATGGAGAAAAATGTGCTCAATGGTAAAAAAATTAACATTAGTATTTATTTTGATTTTTCCAAGTATTACCAATCATTGGTAAGTAGTTTTTTAAAAGTTTTCTAATAAAAAAAAGATTAACAACAATCTCATAGAGAGATATTTCTCCAAGGAATCGAGATATGGTAGCTAATTCCATGGATGCTTCATCAAAAAATGTACATGGTATGAGTTAAAAGTCCAGTGAGAGGGTGATTCACATATGAAGTATGGAGAAATTTTGTAGTATGAGATCTAGAAATTTGAATAGGTTATTGAAAGATAAATCTTGTGAGGATAGGATTTATACATATTCATAAAATTCAGTGAATAATGATATTTATAAAAGGGTTGTTGAGTCTGTCAAGTAAATTTGACTACACTAGAACCTAACAACATTTTGGATAGAAATGATATTACCAATTACACTATGAATGATAAGAAATTTCCTGATGTTTTAAAACTTTATCAAGACCAGGGTTCCCACAACGTAGAAATCTGTACATAAATATATGAAGGTTAATGAAAACATGTTAGGTGGAGGTGTTAATCGATATGCACTACATCTCTTTTTTATTTTTCCTCAACTCAAAAAGGTGTCAAACTCAAAATGACATTTAGATGCTTATGAGGGAAAGGTACGAGGCTTTCTATATTGCAACTTATCTATATTATATGAGGCTTATGAAAATTGTTCCACAGTACTAAGAAGGGCGGATATTGCACACTTTGTGAAAATATTGAAGAAGAAAATCGTTCCACAGTACTAAGAAAGGTGGATATTGCACACTTTTTAAATTCTCTTTAGATTTCTTTAGACTCCTCATCTCCTCCCAGTTACCAAAAAAAAACATGTAAGAAACTAACATAAATTGTTTTTTACGGAATTAAACCATAAGAAACAATCATACCTGTATTTTCTCCAAAGTTTTCGTTACCTTTATAATATTCTTATCACCAAAAAGCTTGAGATTTCTCTGTATTTCTTGACTCGGTCAATATATATACGTTAACATAGAGAATAATATCATCTCTCTTTTTCAACATCTATTAGAGATCATCTAATTACTTTTATTTTTGTGTGCATTTTAATTAGGATATTATCAAGTCGATGAACAATGCCGGAAGCGAGCGTAGAATCGAGTGGATTAGCCAATTCAAGTTTCTCAAGTGGCTGAACAATATTATAAGGCAACTTGGAATTGAGAGGAGTAGCCAATGGTTTAAACTAGTATATGTATTCTTTCTTTCGATTTGTATGATTGCAGCGAACCTACTTATCATTTTCATCAACAATGCCTACCATTTGCAGCAACAAAGAATTGAGAAGTGATTTATTCTAAAACAATTTAAGTGCCTAATCTATCAAGGCAGATCACTTGATAGGATTTCACGACACAACTTCCTTCTCTCTCATTATAGCTAAAATATTCAACTATGGTGCGCCATACCTGTAAAAAATAAAAATAAATTCATGTAAATTGACAATTGAAAACCAAATTTAAACTTGTTGTGTTTTTATGTCATCACCAAACAGTAAATTTTTATGCTTCAGAAAATTTCTTTGTGCTCACTTTTCACATTCCAAGATATCAACCTCTTCTATGTGACCTCTTCTATGTGACCTTGGTCTTCCTCAACTTCTGTTTCACCATGTCATCCTCATTTACTTCTAGTGACTCACCATTTGTGAAAACCTATTATCACCTTTTTCCATGCTGTCCCCACTCTTTTTTCCTATACTCACACCATTTCATTGATAGTATTCGTTGGATCTCAACTAGCTCACTACATTTGATATTTATCAATTTTTTGTGAAAGAAGCTTTTCTCCTCTGATCAGATGCAAAGAGCACCTGTATCATCCAACATACGAGGATCTACCCAAATTATTTGCACACTAAGATCATCTATTTCTTCACGAATGTCTTTAAGAAGAAGCAACTTATCTTTTTTCTTTTATGTCCTACTATTTTGCTACTGGAAAAATGTTTGGAGTTGCTCTTTTTTTTTTGAAGATTCCATGATAACAAATGATCATTTTTATGAAAGTAATGAGGAGAAAACAAAATAAAAAACTAAAGCTGAAGGTTACGATTCCTAACTGATTTGGGGCATGAATCTATGATCACTGTCTTTTCCCTTTTCCCAATCAGGTAAAGATTCATACTAATTGTGTATCTACAAACAATTTTCCGAATAAAATTTTTTCTTGGTAATATTTTGTACTATCTTACTTTCATTCACTTTTTCTATCAATCTTTTTTCAGATCGATGAGTCAGAGAGGTTTTGTTTAAATTTAAACCAGTCGTTACCATCTAATACAGTATGATTTCTTCAACTTCACACAAATTTTTTAAAAAAAAAGGAAACATCATCGTATCTTGAAAAATAATTATATCATATTGGAAATCACAAACAGGACAAGTCAATCTTTCATTATTTGAAAATAATACACAAAAGAGATATTATATTTGATCTATACTGGAAATTTCTGTGTATTTGATTTAAGGATCAAAATAAGAAGGAAAAAGCTCAATATATCTAATGCTTTTTTAGTTTGTCTAGCACACATCTTTGATTTGTGCATTTAAAATGACATTTGAATCAATTACAACAAATGGATAAAATGAAAACAACAACAACTCTTCAAATCAAGAAAAGTTTTGACAACATCTTTTTAGTACAATAATTATCGAAATATCAAAATCATTTACACATTTTTACCTACATGAAAGCTTTCATACTTAACAAATGAAAATCGTCCGAATGAGAATTTATAAAGTCCTATGTTAGAGTTGATTCTAGATTCAGTAACGCTTGAATCAAAGTTTGAATAGAATCATCCCAAGTGGCCTACTGTGCATGTCCTACAAGCACGTGCAATGGATAGAATTAGTGCGAGAAGCAAAATTATTTTTCACTAGTTTTACACAAATGTGTCTTAATTCAACCTAGCAGTATTTGGGTGATGCTCCCTTGTCATTTCAGCTTTTGTACAGTAAAATCAAAATTAGAAAATGAATTCAACTTAACCTATTAGGGTTAGGTTTTCATATAATAATAATAATAATAGTACAATGACAATTTTCATATAATAATAATAATAATAGTACAATGACAAAATCAAGAGATTTCCACACCAAGATAATCTGATTTTGGAAAAAAATATCATTGAAGAAGCTTTCCTTGACCAGAGCACTTGCATCATCCAGTGTTGGAGGATCTTCCAAAGTCATTTACCATATATCATTAAAAAAGGGCTCGTTGATTCTTTTATCAACCTCGTAGAGGACTTCATCTTTTTTCTCTACAAACAAAACCTGGGTTAGTGGTTCACATAACAATAATAGTAAAAGTAGACAAAATCAAGAGATGTCCACACTGAAATCACCCAATTCTGGAAAAATATTGTTGAAGAAGATTTATTGGTATGATGATAACCAAAGAAAACCTGCATCATCCAACACTGGAGTATTTTCCCCAATCATTTGGGATACTTCATTAGCAAGATCATCTATTTCTTCACGAACGTCTTTGAGAAGAAGTGGCTTGTTTTTTTCTATTCTGTCATTTTTTCTTTTGTGCAATAAACTCAAAATCAGAAAATTAATTCAACATTAATGATTTTCTCCCACCTTTGTATTTATAAGAGCCGGTTCGAATCTCCTTTCTCTAATTGGAATGGTCGGTGAAAAGAAACGTATGAGTATCTCTTAATTGGTATGTATTTGTTACGATGCATCTTCGTACTGATGTATAAGAATGATGAACATAGGAAGGTGGATATATACATAACTTTATAATATCAACTGATATGGGACGTGGTCCCAATTGTAGAAAAGCATCTTCTTATATTTTCATTATTACATCATAAGAGCTCTGGTACACGTAAGTGAATTCGTAATGCTATAATTTTCTGATTCAAACCGCTTTATAAAACCCTTTATTCCTTTTACGACTAGTCTAAGGGGCGGAAAAAGTCATGGCATAATCAGGTGTACCCCAAAATAAATAACTGTTCAAAAACTCTCTATTTTAAAGCACCCAATGGGGCACGAACACAATATTGCATTGCTAGGAGTATCGCATTTACAACTATAAACATCAGCGTTGCAAGTTTATTGAAAACGGATGCACAACCATCCAAATCATGTAAAATAATTTCTATTTTGGTATGTGTCTATCTAATATTTCTAATACATGTGAAAACTAGTGAAAATATAAATTGTATAGAAGATATAAATGTCATACAAAGCGTAATAGATTTGAGAGAGGATGTAAATCTATGGCAAAGCAGGAAAAAAATATTGGCAAAAATATGCTTGAATGTAAAAAAAAAACATTAGTCTTTATCTTGATTTTCCAAGTATTACCAATCGCTCATTGGTTAGTAGTTATTTAAAAAGTTTTCTAATAAGAAAAATATTAACAACCTCATAGAGAGAGATTTATCCAATGAGTCAAGATATGGTAGCTAATTCCGTCATTGCTTTGTCAACAATTGTACATGGTAAGAGTTTATAGTCCAGTGAGAGGGTGTTTCACGTAGGAAGTGTAGAGAAATTTTGTAGCATGAGATCAGGAAATTTGAACAGGTCATTGAAAGATAAATCTTTTGAGGAAAGGAATTGTACATATTCATAAAATTTGGTGCATAATGATATTTAGAAAGGGGGTTTTGAGATTCACAAAGTAAAATTGATTACACTTGCACCTAACAACAGTATGGATAAAAATCCTACCACCAACTACAATGTGAATGATAATTTTTTTTATTGATGTTAAAAAATTTATCTAGACCAAGGTTTCCACAAGGTAGATGACACCCTAATGGATATTTTTGATAAATATGGTGAGAAATACACGTACCTAAATATGTTAAGGTTAATGAAAACATTTCATGTGGATGTGTTCTTTGATATGCACTACATCTCTTTTTATTTTGTCCTCCACTCAAAAGGTCTCAAACCCACAATGACATTCAGATGCAGATGAGGAAAAGGTACAAGGCTTCTTATATTAGATTTCTTGAGTCAAAATAAAGCTAATCTATATAAATCAGATGCCTAAAATCTATCATAATTTGTTTTCTTATATATTATAGTGAGATGCACATATGATTTTACATTATGTCCCATTAAAGGATTGTATAATTTTATATATAAAAAAAAAAAGATTAAACCTCTATCAAAATTAGGGCTATCCAATTAGAAAAAAACTAAAAAGTTTAACCCTCCAACAAATATTTATTTCAATTATTGACATAGTGAAAAGGTTGAAGCAGAAATTTTTTCCATAGTACTAGGAAAGGGGGATATTACACACTTTTATAATTCTCCTTAGATTTATTTAAAAACCTCATCTCCCCCTAGGTACCAAAAATACAAATGTAAGAAACTAACACAAAAACATTGTTTGTGTAATTCCATGATAAGAAATAATCATACCTATAAGTTCAATACATATAAGTTAACATCAAAGAATAATATAATCACTCTTTTTAAACATCTATCAAAGATCATTTAATTACCTACATTTTTGTGTGCATTTCAATTATGAGTTTCTCAAGTCACTAAACAATGTCAGAAAATGACGTGGAATCGAGAGGATTTTCAAGTTCAAGTTTTTCGAGTGGCTAAACAATGTTAAAAGGAGGCGTGGAATTGAGAAGATTAGCCAATAGCTTAAGCCACTATATCCATGCTTTCTTTCAATTTGTATGATCCTGAAAAACCTTCTTATTTTCATCAATGGTGCATACCATTTGTAGCGAGAAAGCATCAAGAAGTGCTTTATCTTGAATTTGTTTAAGTGCCTAATGTCTCAAGCAAGATCACTTGATAGGATTTCCCCACATAGTTTCATTTTCTCTCATTATAGCCAAAATTTTCAACAATGCTGCGCTATACGTATAAAACATTAAAAAAATTATTATAAATTGAAAATTGAAAACTATATTTGAATTTTTGTGGCTTTTTTATGTCATTTCCGAACAGTAAAGTTGTATGTTTCAAAATTTTTCTATGTGCTCACTTTTCAGCATTCCAAGGTATTGGTCACTTCTGTGAGACCTTTCCCTTCTTCTTTGTCTTCTTCTTCTTCTCTGTCACCACATCATCCTCATTTACCACTAGCAACTCATCAATTGTGGCCATCTATTCATCAACTTTTTCCATTCTTTCCCCACACCTTTTTCCATGCTCACCCTAATTCATTGGAAGTTTTCCTAGGATCTCAACTAGCTCACTGTCTTTGATATTTGTCAATTTGTTGTGAACGAAGATTATCTTCTCTAATGAAATGCAAAGAGCATTTGCATTATCCAACATTCAAGGATCTACGCAAATCATTTATACACTAAGATCATAGATATTTCTTAATGAACATCTTTGAGAAGTAACTTATCTATTTTTCTTTTTTGTCATACTTTTTTGGTGTTGGAAAAAGGTTTGGAGTTTCTCTACTTCCTGAAAAAGCTACCATGATAAAACAAAATGATCTTTTTTATGAAAGTAATGAGCATAATTTTTTTTTGAAAGGTTAGGAGTCCTAACTAATTTGGGTTGTGAATCAGTGATCACTGTCTTTCTCCAATCAATAAAAGATTCATAATCATTATTTAACTGTAAACAATTTTCTAGATACAATAATTCCTCAGTAATATTTTCTACTATCTAAGTATCATTCACTTTCTCTATCAATCTCTATTCAGATCGATGAGTTAGAGAAGTTTTGTTTAAATGTAAATCAATCGTTACCATCCATGTAAACCAATCGTTACCATCCAATACAATATGATTTCTTCAACTTCACACAAATTCAAAAAAACAAAAGAAATATCGGTGTATCTTGTGTAATAATTATAAATTAATATAAATAAAAATAGAACAATTCAAAAATTCATTATTTTAAAATAATAAATAATAGAGAAATTATATTCGATCTATACTAGAAAATTCTATGTATTTGATTTAGTGATCAAAATATAAAGGAAAAAGATTGATATATCTAAGGATTTTTTCATTTTTCCTACACATTTCTCTAATTTTTGCATTTGAAAGTACATTTGAATCATTTACAGAAGACAAACAAAATGAAAACAAAAATGACTCTTCAAATCAAGAAAACTTCTCACAACATCTTGTTAGTATGTAATAATCATTAAAATGTCAAAATCACTTTCACATTTTTGCCTATATAAAAGTTGTCACTCTTACCAAATGTAAATCATCCCAACCAAAATTTATAGAGTCCTTTGTTACAGTTGATTCCAGATTTGGTTATGCTCAAATCAAAGTTTGAAAGGAATCATTTGAAGTGGGCTTTTGTGCATCTCCTATAAACATGTGCAATGAATGGAGTTAATGCAAGAAAGAAAATCATCTTTCACTCCTTTTACACAAATGTGTCTTAATTCAACATAGCAGTATTTAAGAGAAACTTCCTTATCATATCTGATTCTATGTAATAAACTAAAAATTATAAAATGAATTCAACCTAACCTATTAGGGTTAGGTTTTCACATAACAATAACAGGGTAATTGACAAAATCAACAAATTTCCACAACGAGATAATCTAATTTATGAAAAATATTGGTAAAGAAGCTTTCCTTGAAAAGAGCACTTGCATCATCCTATGTTGGAGGATCTGCCAAATTTATTTTTCATATATCATCAGAAAAGGGCTCATTGATGCTTCTATCAAAGATGCTTCCTTCATAGATAATTTCATCTCTTTTGTCTCCAAAAAGAACTTGGGTTAGTGGTTTACATAACAATAACATTAAAAATTGACAAAATCAGGAGATGTACACACTGAAATCACCTTATTCTGGAAAAATATTATTGAAGTATCTTTCTAGGTATAATGAGACCCAAAGAGCTCCTGCATTATCTAGAATAGGATTATTTTCCCCAATCTTTTGGGATATTTCATTAGTAAGATCATATATTTCTTGACGAATTTCTTTGAGAAGAAGTGGTTTATCTTTTTTCTTTTCTGTCATTTTTCTTTTATGCAATGTAAACTCAAAATTAGAAAATGAATTCAACATAAATGATTTCCTCCAACTTTTATATTTATAAGAGCCGGTTTGAATCTCCTTTCTCTAATGGGAAAGGTCAATGGAAAGAAACACATGAGTATCTCTTCTTTGGTATGTATTTTTTTAAAAATACATCATTGTACTAATATACAAGCATGATGAAGAGTAGAGAGTGGACGTATACATAGATATACAATATCATCTGATTTGGGACATGATCCCAACTATAGAAAATCATATGCTTATATTTTCATTATTATGTTGTATGAGCTTTGGTACTCGCAAGTGACTTTATAATGGAATTATTTTATGATTCAAACTTCTTTAGAAATCCCTTTATTCTATTTCATACTATTCTAAGGGGTGAAAAAAGCATTATCAAGAGTTATCTTGTTGTCGTTAGTTTTGTTCAAGTCATATTGGAGAGTTAAAGTCATTTGGTAAAATTATAAGATGGAGTCATAAGACCCAGTTCGTAAGGAAAACAGAGAAATTGGTAAAGGAAGAGAAAATTTTGGTAAAGGTAAATGAGTGAAAAGCACCGACTAGTACATGATAGTTACTAAGTTGAGAGCACAAGTTACCGAGATAGAACAAAATGTGTTACTTAGTAAGATAAGTTGACATAAGAAATCATGACAGATACATTGAATGTAAACACCGAGCATAGAAACATTTTATTGATTTCAAGAACATCGTTCAGTAAAAAATAGAAATGTATATAATATGATTGCACATGATTAGGAGATAATATCTACCAATGGAAAATGAATTAAATATATACATTGGAAATGAAACCAAAGCTACCACCATTTAAGGAGAAGAATCTAGAAAATTTCCACCACTTCTAGATCAAGTATATAAAGAAAAGTGTATGAAGATGAGAGAGAGAGAGAGGATGATGAGCAATCATAGAATAATGTGAAGTTGATGTGATGGTGATGAAATGTTGAAGTAAAGTTGTTAAGGCTACCAAGTATAGTGCAGTTAGAGAAGAATAGTGAAGGTGAATCATATTTGAGGTTACTGAGTACTAAAGATGAATTGTGATTGAAATGTACTGAAGTAAAAAATGAGGTAAGATGTTATTGAGCACATTTAATCAGAATGACATTTGTTGATGCATTACTACAGATAAATTTTATACTAAATTATATTGTTATCAAAGTTTTAAAATCCCACTATTGGGTAGGTCCTAATAGGTCTTATCTTCTAAATACTTTAATAGGATACATCTCTTGTATGATAGATTGTAACATCATTTAACAAGGTAGACTATATAAGTCTTTTGTACTCCTATCAGGGTAAGCTATCAAAAGTAGATAATATTTGTAGCCCTAAATGAGCAACCTTTTTACTACAATAGTGAAGAATGGTCGGTACCATCCCCACCATAGTTTTCCCCTCCCTCCTAGGGTTTCTAGGAGATAAAAAATAATTGTGTTATGAGTTATGTGTTATGTTTTAATTTCTATGTTTTACGGTGTTACGTGTAAAGTTTATAATATGATAAATGGACTAAATAGTTGATAAAAGTATTTGGAGTATTGATTCACCCCTCCCCTCTCAATACTTAACTTTCCATTACAAATCCAATAGTTGGTATCAGAGCTTGGACTCTTGAGATAAGGGTTTAACCACCCGAGAGTAAAAATATCATAGTGTCGAAAGTTACAAGAAATCTAAGTAGATTGAAAATCTTGACTTTGAATTTAAAAATGAACATGAGTTTATTGATGATATAAAAAGGAAATTGGAAAATTCATCGAGGGTAAGAAAGCATTTATCTCATGAGTTGAAATCTACACAAGAACATGTTGAAATCTAATTGAGATGTCATTTGAAGGGAGTTTGAATTATGAATGTGAAACAACCTGTTGGTGATCTTTTTCCCCAAAGGTCAGCTTGGCATCAGGATTGACAGGGCTAGTGTCACATTCACTCAACACTCCAAAATTGATAGGAAAAAGGGCCAACTGACAAGGATCAAAGAGAGATCCTTCTACACTTTGAGCTCCACATCACTCAGGCGGGTATACCTCATCTGCACAAACATATTACCTTGTGTCATATTATAGGCCTAGAGGTAACTGACTGTGGAATGATTTTCAAACTCTTCTAGGTATCCTGTACCTCAATGAAGCCAATATCTCATGCAATAGCCCAACTTTCATGGAGTGAGTATGAAAACCAGAAACCTACACTAACAACTTGAAAGGGAAAGGGTGGGACAGAAATAAAATGATTTTTTAAAATGACTGAAAGGCCCCCTCAGATGCCCTAAGTCTCTGATAGACCAGTGCCTTTTCCATTGGGCCACAGAGTCAAATACCCTACTGCAAGAGATAACTATGAAACAAGAACACAATATACCCAATGTGTTGATGCCTGACATCAATCACACACCATGACCAAGCCTTAACTTAACACCCACCTATGCATTCAAGCATGTTATTATCCATTCAAAGGATTTTAACCCTCCCCTTAGAAGAGACCTACAAATTAGACAATACATTGACCAGCATCCACTGGAAGACAAACATGAAACATCTTTGACACCTTAGCTCATACATGCATAAACACTAGCCTTGAACTAGTTACCTCTGCGAAGATAACTCCACTTGCAAACACATAGGCAATATAAGTAGACAAATCAAACATCCTTAATGCATGATTAATGAATTCAAAGCTCAAATGGAGACAGCTTGATGACAGTAAGAATAAATTGAGTCCTCATACATAAGACAAATCTACTGTAGTATGCATTATATTCCCTTAACCAACAATGGAAACAAAACACCCTATATGCAGAGAGAAGGGGAAATCTGTAGAGCAGAAACTTTCACTGGAACTGACCAAATTAAGGAACCCTCTCTAAGTCAAAAAATTAACTACATATACCCCTAGCTGCCTTGGAATTCTCAAAGAGAATGCAACAAGCTATGGACAGCTAGGGCACAGCCTTCACCAACCAAGCCAATCAAAGACAGCCAAGAAATTTATTGCAGGGGAAGGAAACAAAGGCAACCTGGAGAAAGAGATCTCAAACAGATCTTACAATTATGACAATCAGTACAAAACACCAGGCGGAACCATGAGAGCCAGTCAAATTGGCCACCTGCAAACACACCTACTGAGCACAAAATAGTCCCTCATATGGCATAAAAGTCTCCATGCAATCAAGTAACAGGCCCCTGGACCACCTTGCAATCACTGGTGCCACCAAACCAATCAAAATCCACCCCAAAAAGCATTAAAACTAGGTACCTCCTGCCGCTACAACTCTCAAGAACTCAAAACAAACAGCTACATGCAATGCGTGGGCTCTAAGTTCTTCAACTGTTTCCCCCAGTCACGCAGCCACGCATCCACAAAACACCACCATAGGAAATGGGCTCTTAATTTATGCTTGGTTGCATGATCGCATAACCCAGAAATGGGTTATGTGAACATGCGATACCCGTTAATCACCGCCTTCTCTTAATTACCAATGCCAGACTCTCACCACAAAGGGGTTTGTTGCATCTTCGAAAGCAGTGGAACTAGCCCACGTGAACATGCGGCAAACCACTACCATGCACCCACCTGCTGTCATGATCACCGCTGAGAATTCCAAGCCCGGGCCCTCATCCAAACTCACCCTCCCGCCAGCATGGACCAACCAGAGATCACCGTGACCTCACCCACCACCGAGCCCACCAAATAGCTAGATGGGCCCTAGGGATATGTGGCACTTAGTCATAAGATCACATAGCCTAGAAGTGGTCTATGCGGACATGCGATAGCCCACCAACCTTAATCGACACAACCGCCACCGGTTAACACCACTGCAAGAAAAAACTACCACCGCACAACTCTGCAACTGTGAATAAGGACACGTGTTGGCTAGTCACATGATCGCATAGTTGAGAGAAAGGCTATGCGATCATGCGACGACCAATAGGAAGCTGCCACATCACCACATCTGCCAGCAGGACCAAAGCGAACAAACCATCGGCACTAAATTGGATGGTGGGCGCATGATCGCATGGCCAAGGAATATTCCATACGATCATACGCCAACCGTAGATCTTTGATCTCTGGCCCCGCAACATCACACCTCCGCGCTAAGCAAAGAAGACTGCCAGGCAACTGAATAGAAACTAGGACCCACCATTCTGTGATCACGTGACTACAAGAAACTAACCGCCCGTGTGATCGTGAGATGCTAGCAGATAACCGCCAGATATTTGGAGATCACGTGACT
This sequence comes from Chamaecyparis obtusa, assembly GCA_027943335.1. Classification (NCBI taxonomy): domain Eukaryota; kingdom Viridiplantae; phylum Streptophyta; class Pinopsida; order Cupressales; family Cupressaceae; genus Chamaecyparis; species Chamaecyparis obtusa. The sequence goes on from BSBK01004220.1 coordinate 67,721, forward strand.
GAAGAGAAAAAGACCGCCTACCAGGTTGCTGAAAGTTAGCCGATAACTGCCGAGGATGAAGAGATTGCGTGACAACATAGTCACCAAGTCGCAGAATAAAAGCTTAACTGCCAGCCAGGATGAACAACAGGAAAAATTGGACCCACACAGATAGCTAGCAAGCGGTCGCATGATTGCATGTCAGAGAAGTTTGACATGCAGCCATGTGATAGCCAATCAGAGAAGAGCCATTGAAAATTGGGCCCACCACCCATCACACCTGTACAGTTAGAGAAAACACCAGCAAACAGGGAACTAGTGTGAGGTTGAAAACACACAAAGTTTTTGACACAGAGAAAGACTGAAAACACAGAGAGTTTTCGACACCAAAGGATAAGTGCACAAAAGAAGGAAGCACAAGGGGTCGAAAACAATGTAGGTTATTAGTAAAAGATCAAAAACATCATGGAATTTTGAAAACACTATGGGTTTTTGACACTGTGGGAGATTTTGAAATATTTCCAGCAAGCTTTAGAATTTGAATAATTTTTTGGGCTTTGCAAATTTGGAAATGTAGTTTGGACCAGAGCAAGGTGACAACATAGAGAACACAGGGCAGGAGGCAATGAAGAACATTTTCAAGGAAAATAGGCCAATTAGGAAGATTTTTCTATTGACAGAAAATTGGCCTAACACAACCATTGTAGAACTGATGGAAAAGAATAAAGAACTCACCAAGAAGCTAAACTTTATAAAGAGAGATCAAGAGGAACAAGGTGTTAGAATGGGTAAAATACTTGAATCAAAGAGATTAGCTAAAGATGCAAACATAATGGAAAAATAAGACAAGAGGCAAGTGGAGGCTAGACTAATTGAAAAGGATGATGAGATCATGAGAATGAAACAAACACATCATGTTATAACCGATGAAATGGTGAATGCAAATTATGAGATAGCTAGGAAGGAATCTAAGACTAATGCATTAAGGTCTGAGGTTGAAATATTAACAAGGGAACTGAAATTAAGAAATGAAGCCAATAAAGTATTAAAATGGAACAAAGAAACATCAAGGATGTTGGGTTAATAGATTAGAGTTTTGAGACAATTGAGAGATGCAACTGGACTTGGGTTCATTGAAAAAAATACAACCAACAAGGGAAAGTCCTCAAACCAAGTTGCCAACCAAGACACTGCTACCCCACCAAAGACATAGAAGCCAATTTTCTATCATTGTGGGAAACCTCATCATACAACTAATATCTATAAGAGGAAAAGAGGTAAACCACCGAGCATTCCTAAATTTGATGGTTATTGTTATAATTGCAATAAGTATTGACTCAAGCATTTGAGTGTAGATCAAGGATTGCTAACAATACAAGGAAGCCAAAATTAAATGGTTACTACAATACTTCCAATAGATATGGTCATAAGTCTAAACATTTTAGGTCACAAAGAAAGAATGTCAAATGAGAACCTAACCAATAAAATACAAAAAAGAACCAAAAAGTCTCAACAATACCATGGGACTACAAGACAAGAATCTCATGTACAACATGTGGGAGATATGGACACATTGTAAAAAATTAAATATTGATCCATGATATAAATAACATAAGATCATGGAGAGCTCTTTGAATGACATGTTTCTATTGTCATAAGGTAGGTCAGCTAGCCAAAGATCACAGGTACCAAGGTGAAGCTCCAATATAGGAAAACAAAATGATGTAGCACAAGAGAATGTTAAAGAAATAAGAAACCAAATGAATAAAATATGGAGAAGGAACTCTCTATATGATGGAACATCATTTGGAATAGTTGATGAAACCTCATCCTCTGGATCAGGTGCACCTATCCTCACCTAATAGGTTAAAGGTATGAGTAGGAGGTTTGAGTTAAATTTCTAATCATAAATTGGTTCCTAACATTTGTGTAATGATCCATATAAGAATATTTAGATGCATTTGGACATATATTTTGAAATTCACATTTCATGTTTGATCAGTAAAAGATAGTGTTATTTTGTTTCATTTGGTAAAAGGAAGCAAAGTTTGGTGATCAATGAAAAGGGAGTTAGTGACAATATTAATTGCTAAAATTTTAGCCATTGTAAACCCTAATTAAGGAAAAAGTATAAATAGACCCCTTTGATAGTCAATTTCACCTAACATTTTAAAAGAGAATTTGAACACATTACAAAGTCAATTTTTCTGAGAGCATTCGATCAATTATTGATGCAATTCCAAGAAGATCCAAGAACATTCAAAAGTATTTGAATGATTTCTAGTGTATGCTTGACTTGTGAAGGTGCGAATGAGTTATTTCACAAAAAATCCTACTTCAATAAAGAGGTGATATATTTGAATCAATGGTGCCTAAGGTATAGAATCCTATTGTTGTTGAGAAGGTTTATCCTATTGACCCTAAATACAAGCCTCCTCCTAAAAAATTAGCGAATCTAGATAAGATGGGAGCACTCTCATCTATTCCACCCAGATTTATCTTGATCAAAGACATTCATGCTTTCATCCACTGCAAAATTGAGGAGGCTTGTCAAGCGGACATTAATACATCTTTCTAGAGTATGTGTGAGAATAGGAAATTTAAGAATGAACATATCCACCTAGAGACTAATGGTTTAATACATTCCTTGTATATTCTAATTCTATTCAAGATTGAGTGGATGAGAATTATCTTAAGAAGACTCCATGATCAATTTATGTGGCTAGATGCACCAGTCAAGATCACTAAGGATGTTATAAAAATTGTGACTAGATACCTAATTGATGACAAACCAAAGGAAAACAAGAAGAATGAAAATAATAAGCTATGTGAGATGAAAAATGCAAAATAGGATGGAACATGTCTTAAGTTATCTACTGTGGAAGACCCTAAACTATAATTCATATGTAATGCAATATCATACCGAATCTTCCAATCTTCTTGAGTGGACAGTGTACCATGTGTAGTAGTAGACTTAGGATACAAAATTTTCAATGACATGAAGATTGATCCATGTGAAATTTTGTTGAAGCAATATTATGACAGCATGAACACTATTGAGAAAGCCAAAACTAACACTTTGAAGTCTCGTTCTCTATTGGTATGTATATTATTCTACTTCAAAAAATTATTTCCATCTATCAGTCATGTAATTTGGAATGTGAAGAAACCAGCAATGTATTAGATTAAATTATATACATCCATAGTTTAGGACATAGTTTTGATATTTTGATGAATGACTATTTTAATAAGTTTCAAAAAAGAATGTATAAGAAATTTATAATTCCAACTTAGTTAGTGGAAGAACACCAAGATACCATATATTTTATATTTGATAGCGACACATGTATTATTACAGTTGTTGAGCCATGCACTATTTGGCTACAATCAATGGGTTATGAAATTGATATTGATACAATATCACAAAAAATTGAAGCCTTACTAACTAAACCTATGGATAAGAGAGCTAATTGGTATGTAATATATGATAAAGTCAAGAATAAGATAAAACTAGGTAACTTGATACCTAAGGCTGAGAGGAAAACAAGAAGAATGATTAATGATTTATCAGAAAATCTTGGAGTTACTATTGAAGAAGATGAGGTAGGACCATCTAAAAATAAGGGCAGGAAACCAAAAGTGAAAAAATCAGCGAGCCCCAAGAGAAAAATACCACTGACAAGGTCTACAACTACACCGAGGGAGAAGAGGAAACCTCAGCTTGAGAAACTAAAACTGAATACAAGAACTTATATGAGGAAAAAGAAAAAAACTGCCAAACCAAGGAGAAAAATGAAATTGCAAGAGAATAATGAAATTGATTCTGAAGATTTGAGTAAATTCAAAATTGTGTAGAACCAGCCCCAGAGACCAAAAAACTTAGATGCATTTATTGAGAACCTTTATAATTATGGAGGGTTTGCAGGAATAAACTATGCTAAGTATGACAAAAGGAGTGATGAAGTAAAAGTAAAGATAGAGGAGGTAGTTATTTTCACATTGCACAAATTCATGACAATATCAGTTGAAATTTCCAACTGACTACCTGATGAAATCTACAATAAGATTGATGAAAGATCAAAGTATGCAATGACATATGAAAAACAAAATGAGGGAAAGATCCCTAGAAATAATTGTACCTGATGTACTGAAAAAGAAATCTAATAGATTTCTTGTAAAAGGAATATCATTGAGGATCACGGTCAGAGAGTTGGAAGCAATACATAAAGAAACTGATGAAATATGGAGAAAAATCTATTTTCTAGACTAGCCAATGGAAACTGAGGAACACCAAGGTAAGTCTAATCCTATTGACTAGACAGAAGAAAAATTTGAAGTGATCATTGAAGATACCACATGTAAAGACCCATCTAAAGAAATCAGACATGATGTAGATGTCATAGACACTAAAGATAAGGAAACCGAGTATATGAAAAATAATGATACAACTATAAAAAAATTTATGGATGAGAATCCAATTCTATAACAAGTATAAATGATTATTATAAGATTCATGAAGTCATTTATGAAGTTATTAAAGATATCCCAACTGATTCAGAAGAGAAGACTATCCAACAGGGGAAGGATACAAAATAAAAAGCAATCAAGGTAAATAAGGAAATAGAGATAACCAAACATCACAATATTGAGTAGGTTACCTCTACCAAGACCACATGACAACAACAACAACAACAAAAACAACAACAACAACAAGAGAAGGAGAAGGAGAAGAAAAAGGAGCAATAAGAAGAGAAGAAAGAGGGAAAATATGAAGAGAAGAAAGAAGATAAGAAAGAAGAGAAAAGAGAATATAGAACTGAAGACACTACAACCAAGACCACATCTGATACAAAGAAGGCATCATATTCGATAAAATTTTATACTGGTGAAAGCATTATGGTTGAAAAGTAGAAGAAAATGAAAAGAAAACATTAGAAAACTAAAGTTGACTTGATCCAACCAATAATAATACCTAAGGTAAAAATCTCTTCACTTAGTCCAAAAGAATTATCTAAATTTGGAGACTTAGTGAAGATGAAAGAAGCCCAAGACAAAATGTTAGCAAAGAAACTATTATACAATAAGTTTGTGCCTCTGTCTCAAATTATTGGTCTTGATAACCTAGTATACCATTGGTTTCCTCTCCAGGTTGTGGGACCTTTGCTAACTGAGATGAAACCTCTAGGTTCTAGGCTGGTTCCTCTTGGATAATCACCCTAATTTTCTTCTAGACATGAAAGTAAACCTTTTGGACGGAAAGGGATAGAAGGAATTCTTGTAAGGGAAATGACTTGAAAACAAACTACCTACTAGGTGATACACTAAAATTAGGGTTTGGATCTCAGTATGTAGGAATGAAACCAATGGAGAGATCGGGTCTAATAAGTCACAACTCACTAGATAGGCCTGCATAAATGTTTCATAGAAGGGTCTGAACAAAATACACAACTTATGACCTGCAAGAAAACATCCTTTTCTGCAACGAGGTGTAGGAATGAGACAAGACTACTAGGGGTTATAGTATACCCACAAAACATCTAAATTAGATCAGACATAGTAACAAACAAAATCACAGAAAATGAGAGAGACTAGGAACCCCAATTTCCATTAACAACATTCATAAACTTTAATCCAATAAGAGATAATCAAGATAGTGAAGATAGAGATAGAAAAAATATCAGAAGTACCTCAAGAATGTCTTAATCATCAATGGGAGATTACAAAGAGTAGAAGAACCAGAGAGTAGAACAAATACCACACATGGCTTTCTGAGAAAAGATGACTTTCTTGCAAAATTGGGCTTCTCTCCTTTACAAAATGAACCTCCTCAACACTAAGGCTCTAAAAAAATAATAAATACCTCCTCAATTGCATGCAGGAAGGAGTGCAAAATTAACCTAACTAGGGTTACAAATTTTACAATGCATCAAACCCTAAAGGTACACTACTGACCTATCATGAAAATCACTGAGAACTGGTCATCAAATTAGATCTTTCTCTTTACGTGTTGATCCTAGACTGAGTCCACCTACAAACACAACAACCTCAACCCAACTACCCACCTGCAACTCCACTAATCCTTGAAGGCTTTAAAAATCTGATGTAATTTCCCTGGAAGAGGTACTTCTTGCAAAGGTGGCGCCAACTCTTTTCATTACTTCCCAGCATGGGAACACGACACAGTACCCTGCAACACCGACCAAAGGTCACCTCCATCATCCTCTCAACCACAACCATCTTGAGAAATCAATTCCTAAGCTAACTAACATCGTGCGTGGCTGAAAGAATGCAAAACCCTAGCAGGAAACCAGTGCAAAATTCAAATTTGAATGTTAACGGCTAGCCTGGTCATTTTAAAACGTGACCGTTGATGAGAAATCTTTCCCGGTAGATGAATGGCTGCAATGCACTGAGAAAAAAACTCAAAATCCCTCTAACAAGTCAAATGCCACATTTGAAGTCAGTAGCCAATGAAATTTTAGCACGTCAGCATGAGGACCCACCTTGACTTTTCTCCTCCTTAAGTCATGAAGAACTCTTTTGAACCCTGGGCCTAGACCCACCACTTGGAAATCTTTTATTCACTCCAGCCGCTTGAAAGGCATGCACCTCAGCAGCTCTCTAACAATGGACCCACTGCTTGAGATACCAATCTAATGGCGGGTGCATGATCTTATAGCCCCATAATATTCCTTACGATTATACACTGGCCGCTAGATCCTTTCTAACCTGGGACCCCACTGACACATCAGTCCACCTGTGAATCTTTATTAGCATGCATCAACCAATCACATTCAGACATATCAGCACACTTGGCAATATGGTCCCATAGATTTTCCTTTCACTTTGACCAATAAGAAGTTGGAAAATCACCCTGACTTGGCACTGGGCCCACTAAAAACTCTTGAACACTTGGCAAAATTGATGGCTGGCGCATAATCTCATGTGTCAGAAAAACCCTTCATGAAGATATGCCAGCTATCGATCTTCATCCTTCTGATATCCCTGTAGACATTCTGACACGGTCCCACTGTGACATCCAAGTCATTGATATGTGGACCAATGAGAAGTGAGCACATCACCATATGAGGACCCACCTACAAGGCCCGAAAAAATAAAGTAAGATCGACGGTCGGTGCATAATCTCATGTGTCAAAGAAACCTTATGAGATTATACGTGAGCTATTGGATCCTTTGAGATGTCAGAACCTCCGACCACTTGAAAGAACCTGGCCCCACTGTTATGTTGCGAAATCACTACCATGTGGACCAATAAAAAGCTGATGTTTCTATACATGTTGCAGTGGACCTACTTGTTTGAAGGGTTATGTCACCAAGTAGAATCAATGGTTGTCTGAAAATATCAAACTCTGACAACGGCCTACGCGAAGATGAGATGACCATTAGATCTTCAAAATTGGGACCCCACTCTGACACAAAACCCAGATACCATATCTATGGCTAGTCTTAAATCCTGATACATTTGAAGATTCCTTGTGAAAAATAGATCACCGTCAGATTAAAACCTTTATCCCACCTGTAGAGTTAACCACACTTGGATTACGTGAACCAACGAATAAGGAAATTTTTATTCACGAGAAGAAAGTCCCAACCATGGTCAGAACAGGTGAAGACACGGACAAGGGGTTTGATAAATCATGAATGAACCCAGGGTTGGATCACGCAAACACATGAATAAGAATTTCATTAGTTCCCCAAATGACTTTAGCTAAGACTGCCAGAAATTAAGAGGATTACGTGAGCAAGGCATTTGTGTAATCGCCAGAACTTTAGAACCAGTGCCAAACAATTTTAGTGAATTGGTGAATAGAGGAAAATCAAATATGCACATGCTAAAATAAATCACTTAAGCCGTCAATAAAGTAACTGCAAATTAGAACAAGGGCTTAGGGTTTTGAGGGTTAAAACACCACAATGGCTACCTTTTTAAATATTGGGACTTGCAGACTAGAGAACAAAACAAATTGCAGAGGCTAGAGGAAAGATGGTATAACCATGAAAATTTTTGGAGCCTCTTGCAGGAGAGAGGAGGTGAAGAGTTGACCTGAACCAAGAGCCAAATTTGAATGGAGTGAAAATTGGGGCAACATTTGGCGATTTATGCTAGATGTCAGCCTGCTAGACATGGAAACTAGTGACCTTGAACATCCATTGGGCATGGGGACATCAAAATTTTTCAAAATTTTCATAGGGAGACAGAGCTAGAACTATGCTTAGAGAGCTTCTTGAAAAGTAGGAAATTAAACTAGAAAGCAAGGAAAAGGAAAATAGGGGAACTTTACAAAATTTACAGAGAGGGGTTAACCTCAAAATAGGGCTTTAGGTGGAAACCATTGATTGATATTGGTAGGGGATCACCTTCAATAGTTGATAGCTGAAAAGCATTGGATCTTTTGCACTTTGTTATAACAAATGGCCCACCCTAGAATGAATCAAATTTTGTGCACCTGCCAGGTCTAGCTTTGAATTCATCCCATTTAAGGACTACATCCCTAACCTTGAAATTCCTGACCCTGGCTCTTTTATCAAAAATCTTTTTGGTTTGGGCCTGGTGGAATTCCATATCTTGCATTGCCTTACCCTTGATTTCTTCTAATTCCATCAATTGAGCATATCTAATCTGTAAGGGATCCCTTTCATCAAACAGGGCATATTGAGTAGCTAAGTCCAGAGCTGGTAATTCTGTTGAAATTGACAACTTAGCCTCCTTGCAAGACACTAACATGTAAGGAGAATTACCAATGATTTTCTTTGGGGTAATCCTATCTAACCATAGGGCAGATCTCAATTTAGTATGCCAGTCCCTTTGATTGTCTTGAAGGGTCTTCTTGATTATCCTAATCAAGTTCTTATTGGTGGATTCTGCGAGGCCATTTCCTTGGGGGTAGTAATTTGAACTAGTATTTAGATAGATGCCATTCTTGACTGCCCACTCTAAGACTTTGAGGCCTATGAATGCTAAGGCATTATCTGAAATGATGGAATCAGGAGTGCCAAACCTATGGATTATATCATCATAAAAGCTTAGGACAACACTCTCATTGGCTTCTTTCAATGCAATTGCTTCTATCCATCTAGTGAAGTAGTCAGTTGTAGTAATTATCCATTTATGTCCTGCCCTAGATGGAGGATTGAACATCCCAATGAAATCAATACCCCACTTCATGAAGGGTTGCTCTATTCTGACTGGCTGTAGGGGTAAGGCTGCAAACCTTTCTTTTCCTGCAAACGTAGCACACTTGATACATCTTCTAACATAATCATGACTATCCTTAAAGATACATGGCCAATAGTATCCAGCCCTCATGATTTTAAAAGTAGTAGTCGTAGGAGAAAAGTGACCTCCAGAAGGTCCATCATGAAACTCAAATAGGACATCTGCTACCTTTTCTTAATCTATGCATCTTAAAAGGAAACCAATATGATCCTTTCTAAAAAGAACCTCATTTATCAGGACAAATGGAATAGATTGTAACCTATAATACCTTCTTTTTGCTGAATTTAGGCCTATAGGACATTGTCCTATCTTCAAATAATTGATCATATTAGGCAACCAGCTTGTTGCCTTGGCTTGTTCTTCTGTAGAGTGCACCACTAGAGATGCATCCATTTGCTTTGATTTCTTTGAACTTTCATCCTCTGCCAAATGCTCACAAAGACCTCTTCCTCTAACCAGCTTGGTAGTCTAAATATCTATGTCATATTCCATCACCTTGGTGATCCAACCAGGTCTTTTTTCATTTAGGTCTTTCGAAAGAAGAAATTCTTTGACACTTGGATGAGTAAATTTTAAGTGTACCTTGCTATGGGTCAAAAAATGTTTGAACTTTTTAAGGCTCTTCACCACAACAAGAAAATGTTTTTCTACAAAAGAGTATCTCTATCCATATTCTTCCAAACCTTTGCTAATGAAAGCAATAGGCTGCTCCAATCCATCTGAATTTTCTTGAGTCAACATTGCAGATATAGCATCATGACCTCCATAGGCATAAAGGATGAAATCCTTACTAAAATTTGGGTTTAAGAGGGTAGGAGCTTCTATTAGGGCCTCTTTGATAGCCTAGAAATTGACTTTCCCTTCTTTGGTCCAAGCAAAAATTGAACTCTTCTTTAACATGGTTATCAAAGGCTTAAGTAACTCTGCAATGTTAGGCAAGAATCTCCTAACAAAATTTATCTTTCCTATGAAAGATTGGAGACTTTTCTTGTTATGTGGTAGGGGTAGCTCTAGGATGGCTAAAATTCTCTCAGGATCCACTGTAATTCCTTTCTTGGATACTATATATCCTAACAGTTTTCCTTCATGAACTGCAAACACACATTTCTTGGGATTAAGAGATATCCCAAATTCTCTACACCTTTCAAAAATCTTCCTCATATGTTTGATGTGGTCTACTGCATGCTTTGAATAGATAGTTATGTCATCTAAGTGGACCAACACAAACTTGTACATTAGGCTCTTAAAGGCCATTTCCATTGCCTTTTGAAATGTAGCACCTACATTTGAAAAACCAAAGGGAATCATTTGATAAGCCATGGTTCCCCAGTTGGTTGTAAATGCAGTATTGTATTGATCCTCTTCATTTACTAAGATCTGATTGTATCCTAAATAGCCATCGAATAATGAAAATCTCTCAGATCCAGAGACACATTGTAAAATTTGTTCCATAGAGGGTAGTGGATGGTGGTCTTTCAATGAGGCCCTATTCAGATCCTTGAAGTCAACACATAACCTCAGTTCCCCATTCTTCTTCCTGATAGGAACAAGGTTGGAAACCCAACTAGTATGCTTAATGGGGTAGATGATACCACTCTCTATCAATTTGAGCACTTCTCTATGCATAAGTGGCTCAAGCTTAGGATTAACAGGCCTTTGCTTTTGCCTCACTGGTTTGGCATTAGGTTCTAATTCAATAGTGTGCTAAGCAAGGGCACGATCAAAAACTTTGAGATACTCATATTGCCATGCAAAAACATCACTGAATTCTTTGAATAACTGAGTGTAAGTTTGCTTTTCCATTTCAGTGTTTACCTTTCCAAATTGTAGGCTCTTACCTGGCTCTAACTCTAATTCAACACAATGCTCTTGTTGAAATACCAGGCCAGCCTTATTTTTCTTGACTTGATCATACTTGTTGAAGATAGTTTCTAAGGTAACTAGACCTCTAGGCATCTTATTAGACTTGAGTTGTATCACTTGATCACCATAGCATTGTGATAGCCTATCTTGATTGTGTTCTAAAAAAACATCCTCTTCAAACAAGAATTGCAGAATTTGTTCATCATTGTCAAACACTTGCCAATTGACATCATTATCAAGAATAGAGGGTCTGACAATCACTTTGATATGTTGTTGATCCATCTCTTTTGAAATGATATTTGGGATGTCATATTGGGATCCAATAACAGTTAACCTATCTACATTTTGATTTAATTTTCTAGGAATAGCGACAATATTGAAAGCATGGAAATCTTTAATTGCATCCCAAACTCTATGTTTGTATGCTTTCATGGTGTCACTTTTGGTTGCACTTATTCCTCTTACTTGGATGACCACTAACTCATTGTCACCATAAACCTTTAAGGCCTTGAGCCCTCTTCGTCTAGCCCATTCTAGTCCATTGACTAGACGTTCATACTCTGTAGTGTTGCTAGTGCAGGAGAAACTGAATCTAAAGGTAGCATAATACCTTTCTCCTTTTGGGGACACTAGCATAGCACCACCACTAGAACCATGTCTATTCTAGCCCCATCAAAATATAATTTCCAAACCTGATTGCTCCGATCCTCTAAATTAGTACTTTCCTTGATAAGGTTTGGTTCCTTGACATCATTTTCCTGTATTAAATAACTTCCCAAACCAAAATCCCAAACAAGACTTTCTTGGGCCTCTGAAGCTCTTTCATCTAGAGGGATATCAGGGATACTCTCTATCTTTGTGCTTGCTTCATTAATGGTTTGGAAGTCATTGCTATCAAATATAGGGTAGTTTACATTGATGGCATTAGACACATATGGTTCTCTATGGTGTGCTGCCAATGGTTTTGATTTAATGGTGACCTTGGTCCCATATCTTGTGTGAAATAACATGTGAGACCAGTCAGAAGATAGATAGCCTCCTATCTTGGCTGTAAACTCCCTTGAAAGACATATAGCAAATAATGCAAGGAGATCTATAATATATATATCAAGGAGGATGGAGAAATTAGGACTAGCATCTAGGATTATACTAGTATCCTTAGCCACACCAATAGTACTAACTGAGGATCCATCAAGTTGAGTCAACTTCTTTTGGAAGGGCTCATATTTTAGTCATAACTAGTTAGCTACTTTCTTGGGCATTATAGTGCTAGTAGCTCCACTATCTACCATACAATTATGTACCAAAGATTTTCCAATGATTAAAGATACATAAAAGGGAGGTGGCTTTGAATTCCTACCGTGTGTGGCATTGCCTTTGGAGTTGCTACTTGGAGCCTCCTTTTCTTGATTAGTGTTAACCATCATTGGCTTTGCAACTTCTTTTGCAGGTTGAGGAGTTGTTACTTCTAACATGGCCTTCTTCAAAATTTCAAGTTGTCTTGGAAGAGCCAAAGAGTCCCACATAGACATGGTTACATTCACCTTCTTCATGTTGTCTACAATATTATAAGGTGTCATAGTGTGTACTCTTTGTTGTGTCTTTGGCATGATGGGCTCCACCTCCTTGAGAGTCTGGCTCTCTTTGGTTGCTATGGTGAGAGCCTCCTTAGGTGTGATGGGAGTAGCTTGCTGTAGTGGCTCTGCAGATGTAGTAGCTTTGGAGTTGGAATCCGCTCTCTCCATGTCTTGAGCTCTTCTTTTTTCTCTTTTAAAGGCAACAAAAGAAACCTCATCATTGACTCCATTGAAGTCTGGTTGCTCCCAATTAAAGAGAGCAGCCTCATGCTCTTGTGATTCTTGTTGAGGAACTGACCCATTGGATGAAGCCTCTGATTGAGCTTGTGAGGCATTTTGAACCATTAGAGCCTGGTTCATCCATCCATTTGAACATGTAGCCTAATTGTGAGGCTGGCCGCAAGGGAAACACCATTCATTTTCCATGGCCATATTGTTTTGACTAGGTACCATCTCCCTCACTGGGTTTGCAGCATTAAGATGTGCAGGGTTGTATGGTTGAAAAGGCCTTTGACTAAAATTTTGCCTTTTCCCTTGGTAGCCTCCTTGGTATGGTGGCCTATTTTGTTGATAAGGTTGTCCCTAATTTTGATACTATTGACTAGGACCTTGGCCTTGTGTCTGAAATGGTGGTTTGATTCCTTGACCTTGCTTCTTTAGATTTGTGACCTCTTTAGTCAAGGTCTACAATAAGTTGGTCATTTCTTGCTGACTGCTTTGTTGGCTATTCTTTATCTCTTGCAGCTCTTGGGAGAAGCTAGTTGTTAACTCTTGGCCACTAGTACTAGCTTGGGGTGTCAAAATGGCTAGGATAGGGGTAAATGGGGGTACTTGGGCAGGTGCAATGGGTTGAAGGCTAGGAAAGATGGGCATTGGAGGCCTTCTAGAAATCATGCCTACTTGGATTAAACAATTTTCAGCCCTGACAGCTATGTCGAAAGCTTGGGGTAGAGAAGTACCACCCATAGACTAAATCATGATAGAAATTTGACCATTTAGGCTTTGTAAGTAGTAAAGGAAGGCATGGTTAGCTGATGGTCTCACTGAGACTAGGATTCTATTCCATGTTTTAAGGAATTTACTATTATAATCTGTCATTTGTTCTTGAGGGTCTCTCTTAATAGTTGTTAACTATTCAACTAGAGACAAATTATCTGAGTTATCCTCAAAATGTTTACTTAATGCATCCCCTAACTCATCCCAAGAAGTAATAGAACCAAAAGTTAGGGTTCTAAACCATTCTAGAGCCTTACCTTTTAAAGAGGCTACTAATAACTTTGTGGCCACATCTTCTTGAGTAATGTTGTGTATGCTGCATATGGTGGTCACATCTCTTATGTGCTCAAAAGCAGTTGTCTGCTCCTCACCTGTGAAATCGGGTATACTCTTAAGTGCTACCAAAGGCACATCATGATGTTGAGCAAAGGCCAATGGGCTGCCTTGGTTGAATGGTGAAAAAGCAAACTGTCTTGCCATTGTAGGAGCTGCAATCTGAAGATTGACAACTATATGAGTTGTATTTGTTGCTGGATTGGAATCTTCCTCTAGATCTCTGGTTAGAGATCTGCCTCTTCTTCTGGAATGAAAGGGAAGAGGTCTCCTTTTTGAACTATCAGGAGGTGTAGATTGAAATCTCCTTGCAGGGGATGTCCTTTGAGTTGACCTACCTTTTTGACTTCTTCTTGAGGGAAACTCTGAAAATTGGGTAGGCTTTGAACTCCTAGTCTCAATCTTTCTCATAAAACTTTGAACAAATTAGATTTGATCTTTGAAATCACTGGAATCACTGGATATACTTGATAGAATAACTTCTAAAATCTTGCACTATGCAATCTGCATATCAAAGATAGCATATCTTTGAATTTGAATAACTTCTAGTCCCACCAGGCGTGCCATAAATGTTATACACTAAGTTTGCGCCTCTGTCTCAAGCTCTCTTGGTCTTGATAACCTAGTATAACATTGGATTCATCTCCAGCTTGTGGAACCTTTGCTAACTAAGATGAAACCTCTATGTTCTAGGCTGGTTCCTCTTGGATAATCACCCTAATTTGCTTCTAGACATGAAAGTAAACCTTTTGGAGGGAAAGGGATAGAAGGAATGCTTGTAAGGGAAATGACTTGAAAACAAACTGCCTACTAGGTGATACACCAAAATTAGGGTTTGGATCTCAGTATGTAGGAATGAAACCAATGGAGAGATCAGGTCTAATAAGTCACAACTCACTAGATAGGCTTGCATAAATGTTTCATAGGAGGGTTTGAACAAAAGACACAACTTATGACCTGCAAGCAAACATTCTTTTCTGCAACTAGGTGTAGGAATGAGACAAGATTGCTAGGGGTTGTAGTATACCCACAAAACATCTAAATCAGATTAGACACAATAACACATAAAATCATAGAAAATGAGAGAGACTAGGAACCCCAATTTCCATTAACAGCATTCATAAAATTTAATCCAATAAGAGATAATCAAGATAGTGAAGACAGAGATAGAAAAAATATCACAAGTACCTCAAGAAAGTCTTAATCATCAATGGGAGATTACAAAGAGTAGAAGAACTAGATAGTAGAACAAATACCATAGATGGCTTTTTGAGAAAAGATGACTTTCTTGCAAAAGTGGGCTTCTCTAATTTACAAAATGAACCTCCTCAGCACTAAGGCTCTACAAAAACAATAAATACCTCCTCAATTGCACACAGGTAGGAGTCCAAAATTAACCTAACTAGGGTTACAAATTTTACAATGCATCAAACCCTAAAGGTACACTGCTGACCTATCATGAAAATCACTGAGAACTAGTCATCAAATTAGTTCTTTCTCTTTGCATGTTGATCCTAGATTGAGTCCACCTACAAACACAACAACCTCGACCCAACTACCCACCTGAAACTCTACTAAGCCATGAAGGCTTTAAAAATTTGATCTGATTTCCCTGGAAGAGGTATTGCTTGCAAAGGTGGTGCCAACTCTTTTCATTACTTCCCGACATGAGAACATGGCATAGTACACTGCAACACCGGCCAACGGTCACCTCCATCATCCTCTCAACCACAACCCTCCTAAGAAATCAATTCCTAAGCTAACCGATGTCGTCCGTGGCTGAAAGAATGCAAAACCCTAGCAAGAAACTAGCACAAAATTCAAATTTGAATGTTAACAGCTAGCCTGGTCATTTTAAAACATGACCATCAATGAGAAACCTTTCCTAGTAGATGAACGGCTATGATGCACTAAGAAAACAACTCAAAATCCCTCTGACAAGTCAAATGCCACCTTTGACGTCAGTAGCCAATGAAATTTTAGCATGTCAACACAAGGACCCACCTTGAATTTTCTCCTCCTTAAGTCACGAAGAACTCTTTTAAACCTCGGGCCTAGACCCACCACTTGGAAATCTTTTATTCACTTTGGCACCTTGAAAGGCATACACCTTAGCAGCTCTTTGACAACAGACCCACTGCTTGAGATACCAATCTAACATTGGGCACATGATCTTATAGCCCCAGAATATTCCTTACACTTATACGCTGGCCACTAGATCCTTTCTAACCTGGGACCCCACTAACAGATCAGTTCACCTATGAATCTTTATTAGCATGCGTCAACCAATCACATTTGGACATATCAACACACTTGGCAATATGGTCCCACAAATTTTCCTTTCACTTTGACCAATAAGAAGTCGGTAAATCACCTTGACCTGGCACTGGACCCACTGACAAATCTTAAAAACTTGGAAAAATTGACGGCTGGCGCATACTCTCATGTGTCAGAAAAACCCTTCACGAGGATATGCCAGCCATCGATCTTCATCCTTTTGATATCCCTGCAGACATTCTAACATGGTCCCACTACGACATCCAAGTCATTTCTATGTGGACCAATGAGAACTGAGCACATCACCATATGAGGACCCACCTGCAAGCCCTGGCAAAATAAAGTAAGATCGACGGTTGGTGCACAATATCATGTGTCAGAGAAACCTTATGAGATTATACACCAGCCGTTGGATCCTTTGAGATGTCAGAGCCTCCTACCGCTTAAAAGAACCTAGCCCCACTGTCATGCTACCAAATCGCTACCATTTGGACCAATAAAAAGCCACTGTTTGTATACACGTTGCAGTGGAACCACTTGTTTTAAGGGTTATGTCACCAAGGAGAATCAACAGTTGTTTGAAAATCTCAAACTCTGACAATGACCTACATGAAGATGAGACGACCGTTAGATCTTTAGAATCGGGACCCCACTCTGACACAAAAACTAGATACCACATCTATGGCTAGTCTTAAAGCCTGATACATTTGAAGATTCCTTGCAAAAAAATAGATCACCATTAGATTAAAACCTTGATCCCACGTGCAGAGTTAACCACACTTGGATTATGTGAACCAACGAACAAGGAAATTCTTATTCATGAGAAGAAAGTCCTAACCATGGTCAGAACAGGTGAATACGTGGACAAGGGGTTCACTGAATCATGAATGAACCTAGGGTTGGATCACATGAACATGCGAATAAGAATTTCACTAGTTCACCAAATGACTTTAGCTTAGACCGCCAGAAATTAAGAGGATTACGCAAGCAAGGCATTCGCGTAATCATCGAAACTTTAGAAACACCACCAAAAAATTTTAGTGAACTTGTGAATAGAGGAAAATTGAATACGCACATGCTAAAATAAATCACTTAAGTCATCGATAAACTACAAATTAGAACAAGGGCTTAGGGTTTTGAGGGTTAAAACACCACAATGGCTACCTTTTTAAATATTGGGACCTGTAGACTAGAGAACAAAACAAATTGCAAAGGCTAGAGGAAAGATGGTAGAACCATGAAAAATTTTGGAGCCTCTTGTAGGAGAGAGGAGGTGAAGATTTGACCTGAACCAAGAGCCAAATTTGAATGGAGTGAAAATTGAGGCAACAAAAGCAAAAGACAAATGTACTAGAAAGTGTCAAGGATATATTGTAGGAAATTTTTCATGATGCAAATGTTAATGAGAAGGGAACCCTATTGAGTCAAGTTGAAGAATTGAAAAAGAAAATTAAAGAACCTAGTATAGAGACTATCAGGCATGTCATGCAAGTACACAAGAAGAAAATGGATCATAAATTAATTGAAGATTTACTGAAGAATATTGCATTGGACAAGGTATCACTTTATAAGTTGATCAAAGATTTGGAAAATAAGTTACATGATATTATTTCATTATTTCATGATATTTGTCTAATATCAAATTCTACTAAGGAGATCAGAAAGAATGATGATTCTATTGAGAAAGAGCTGATTGAGCAACTGATGAATGTTACAATCGAGCCTAGTTCACTTCAATTTTACTACTAGAGGCTGAAACATATGATGGAAATGGACCATGAACTTAGAAAATAAGAAGACAAGTAATGTTACCAATATAGAAAAAAATGTTTTACCAAGTAACATAGATTGACATAATAGATCATGAAGATACATTGAACTTGCACACCGAGCATAAAATATTTTACTGATTTCAAGAAGATCATTTGGTAAAACATTGGAAATGTAAACAATATAATTGCACATGATTATGAGGTAAGATACACCAAAAAAAAATGAATGTAATATATACATTGGAAATGAAACCAATTGACTACCATTTAAGGAGAAGAATATATAAAATTTCCATGGCTTCTAGATCAGGTATATAAAGAATAATGTATCAAGATCAGAGAGAGAGAGAGAGAGAGGATGATGAGAAGTTAGATAAGAATGTGAAGTTGATGTGATGGTGATGAAATGCTGAAGTAAATTTGTTAAGGTTAATGAGTATAGTGTAGTTAGAGAAGAATAGTGAAGGTGAATTAGATTTGAGGTTACTGAATACTGAAGCTGAGTTGTGATTGAAATGTACTGAAGTATAGAATGAGGTAAAATGTTATTGAACAGATTGAATTTGAACAACATTTTTTGATGCATTACTATAGAATTTTTTTTTACTGAATTATATTGTAATCAAAGTTATAAAATCCCAATATAGTGTAGGCCCTAATAGGTCTTATTTTGTAAATCCTTTAACATGGTACATCTCTTAGATTAGAGATTGTAAAATCCTTGAGCAAGGTAGACTGTATAAGTCTTTTTTTATCAGATATCCGATTTGACTTGGTATTTGCTTTGGCACTAGTACATTTGACCCACTTTTTAGACCAACATTTCCGACCAAGCATTGATTTTCCTTGGTCAATTTATAGAAGGAAATTTTTTTTTTTAATCTATTCCCATGTTGGTCAGAATTACGACCATGACAGGTGGTCGTAATTCTGACCAACACGAAAATATAACTTAAAAAAGAATACACGGTTTCATTTTATAAATCATTCTGCAATTACTTCACATGTAAAGGAGAGGTCAAGGAGAGAAGGAGGGAGTTTTTGGACACCAGAATTCAATCATCAATGCGCATTTCATTTCTTCACTCATTTTATCTCTTAACCCTAACCTTACAAATGCTTATTAAAACCATTGGGAAAATAATGTTTATTAATGTAAGTGTGGTTGTTTGACTGTATCTTTGAACATTTAGTGAATAATGACATTGGAAGACTTAGAGGAAGTCTAGATTATCAGTTTTGTGGGCATCACCATTAGTGCCCAAAATGTTCAATTTGAGCTCTTTTAGTTTATTTCTCTTGGAAAAAATTGTGATTTTTAACATTTTTTGAGTGGTGTTTGATTTCTCTTGAACCCATGTGGATTAGTATGGAAAAAATAACTTTATAGGAAGTTATTTAGATGTATTAGCTTCTTTTTGCAACAAATATGAGGTTATTTGGTTGAGAAATTAAAGATAAATCAGGTGACAGTCAATAACAAGTTGTTTTTGCACATAAACTAGGGTTGTCAACTTTGTTGAATCATATCTCTCGATTCAACCAGGGGAAAATTCTAATTCTAGGTTTAAAAGATAGATATGAGGGTCTATTTTATTTTGCAATTAGTTTCTAACTGAATTGTGGTGATTCCGAGGAGATAGGACTAAAAACCTAGACATACATCTCTATGTAATTGGCAGAGTGGGATAACCAGAAGTTGTAGATCCCATAACTTTTGATGGGCTTTGAGTTAGAGGATAATATTGGAGGTTTGGACTTGTTTCAAGTTCCTCTAAATGTTCCTATAGTTAGATTGTCCATAGACCATGTCTAAGTTGCACCTCCTTCACTAAACCAACCATTTAGGCCTCGTACCCTTTGTAGAAGATTGGTGAATATTGGGAGTTTAGAGGAGATTTAGAACCAATCAATTTGGGAGAGTTACTACCCAACTATTAGAACCAAGACTACCTTACTATCCCTATTGGTCCTTTGGGAAACTTGGTGAGAAAGATTAAAATAGTGGCCAAAATTAACTGGTGAATATCCTGTCTAAGATGATAGTTCTAAATTTTGGGTGTGACAAGACCAAGTTTGTGTTTTGGTTTCACTATGAAATGTCAATAGATTTGAATTCCATTTAAGTGAACTTTTAAGCTATGACTCCAAATGATGAACATTTAGGCTATTATTCACAAAACTCCAAATAATGAGTTTGGTA
The DNA here is from genome assembly GCA_027943335.1 of Chamaecyparis obtusa. Taxonomy (NCBI): domain Eukaryota; kingdom Viridiplantae; phylum Streptophyta; class Pinopsida; order Cupressales; family Cupressaceae; genus Chamaecyparis; species Chamaecyparis obtusa. The sequence continues at coordinate 87,959 of BSBK01004220.1, forward strand.
TTGTGTATTCCATTTAAGTGAACTTTTAGGCTATGATTCTTGCATTATAATGATCTGTGAAATCTATATTTTATTAAGTTACTAATGGCCATAAGATGTATATGAGAATGCGCCATTACCTCACTTAATAGAAATCATTTAGGATTTGGGTTGATGTTGAAAGGGATTACCAAGTTATTGTTCATAGTTAACCTTTGATAGATGTATGGTGCTTGGATTATGATCATTTGACATGAATGATATAATGTTATCTCTACTAAAATTTATTATATCTAATGTGATCACCTTGTTGCTATGGACAATTGGTAACTGACACAAAATATTTAAGGACAAGATGATCCCTAAACACATCAAGAAACATCAATAGTTACTAGAAGGCACTGCTCACATACAAGTTAGAATAGAGTAAAAGATATTAATGACTATCATGTAACATAATTCAAATCCTCAAGAATGTTACACATTACTTAGTACATAAAAAATAATGAATTTTTCATGTGATATAACATAGTTGACCTACATTTCTTACAATAGTAGACTAAGCCTCACTCTCATCTCAAAATATGATGTAGTCCTACCATTTATCATATGAACACAAATACTTGAAGCCACAACCATTGATATTCACAAGGGTGAATTAAGCTCCATGCATATGTTAGTCAAGGTAACTTTTGTGAATCTAAGAGAACAAAAATGATAGTAAAATTTGGACTCTATATTTTTTCAAATACAGAGTAATCTAAAATCATACTACTCAATTTTAAACCCTTAAAATAAAAGTTTGATTATTTGTAAGAAAGGGATAGCCACTCGGAAATAATCTGAGGTGAAATGCCCAACTGAGAACCACACAAAATAAGACACCAATTACATAATAGTAACCAATGTTAACATAAGCAACAATTTACTACCACCTTTATCCAATGGCTACTCCTATAAGAAAAAATGTGTTATATGGAATTGTCAATGATAGTGAACAATCTACAAGATTCTTTCCAAAATTAAGGATTTGTATTTTCATAAGATCAAAACTACTAGAAAATAATGAGGTGACTAGATTCAAATAAAGTGACAATACAAATGCAATCCTAAACATGAGACTTGACATCATGATAGAGTCAAAGTACTTTAATTCCCACTGTAACCTCAGTCCTTGGGTACTATATCTTCTAGCTCTAGGTAAATTTATAATGGGTTAATGTCATTAGAAAACACTATTTTATCCCTATCACATGCCCAATTTGCAAGTAGATCAGATAACCTATTTCCCTCTCTATACATATTTGAGATAATGTAAAGTTATCAAATTTATGAAGGAGCATCCATGATTGTTGCTAAACATAATGGATTCCCCAATTTTGGAAAACTTTTTTCTTGCATGCTTCAATTATAATTAGAGAATATCCCTCGACATAAAGATGTGTGACACCCATGTTGTGTACAAGGAAAAGTTTATGGAAGATATCTAGGACCTTAGCCATATTGTTCGTACCATGGTTCAGGGGGATGGCTAACCTTAGCCATATTCTATTAAGGAATACAACCTTAAACTATTGACTGTACCCTCTAAAAGCTAGTCACAGTCATGCTAGTCAATTTTTCTTCCTTGAGATCAAACCAAATGGTAAGGTAAATACATAAAAATGAAAATAAGAAATGGAGGATTTTTTTATATTACTTAACCAAGTCTCAATCACATTTCATCAACCATTGGAGTTATGGACCTGTTGATTGTTCCTTCAGGACAGTGAGATACAAAAATGCAGAGAAATAGATTTTATTGATGATAACCTTGTTACATCTTCATGGTTTTTCACACCACCTTTCTTCACACCCTTCCTCACATGGATTCCCCCTCAAAATAGACTCCATTCTCCCCAAATAACTCGACAACCACCAAATAACTATTTTTTTAACTATTCCTAAATAGTCTAAACTATCTGTCAACAAAATAAACCAAAGATTGTTGTCAAGTAGACAAAAAAATTTATCCACTCGACAACATAACATCTAATCCCCATACTTAAAGGCTTATAAAAGGTTTAAAGACAAAAATTTTATTCCAATATAACCTATAACCCCCATATGACACATCTACAATGGAAAGTATCTACCTAGGGCATCAAATCTTGAAGCAATATATATCCTTGTATATATATATAAACAATCTATAGTTTACTGATTATTAAAATTGACTCGGTGCAACTAAATTTCACTAATCTATCATGAAACAATTTCAATGGGACTTTGTCAAGAGGTATGGGAAACCTCTCTCCCAAGCTATCTAGACTTCTCTTGGTAAGCAATAATATCACTGGCAATATACCTAAGGATATTGGAAACCTTATAGGCTTGTTCTATCTTAATCTCCCATATAATAGTTTTATTGGGGAAGTTCCGAGTACATTAGGCCATCTTAAGAATCTACAATTGTTGGACTTGATATCCAACAAGGTCCAAGGAAACATTCCACCGGAGTTTAGCATGCTGGTAATGGTTTTGATAATGGTAAGGATGTAGGAAACATAGGGTTGTGTTTAAGTCATGGAATGCTACATATCTTGCCATGATCCAAAAAATACAATCTCCATCTTCTTTTCATCAGTACAGGTTGATTGCTTTATGCAATTCAATATACAAAATTATGGAAAAAGAAATGGCAACTAGACTCATATTTTGTTTCAATGACATAATAAACAAAGATAAGATCAAATTCTTAAAGGATAAACAAATCCTTGATGGTATCATCATAACCCATGGGATTTTTTGATTGAGATCAGGAGAATATTTGGCTTCAAAAAATCCTAGTGCAAGAGGATTTATTGTTGAATCTCTTTCACTTATTATGTTGTGCTGATTAATGGTATTCTTAAAAACTTTTTCTCAGCTAAAAAGAGGCTACATCAGGGTGATCCTCTTTCACCCTTTCTATTTCTCATGGTCGCAGAGGTTCTTGGTATAAAATTGAAGAATAGAAAGATCCCTGCTTAATTAATCCCTCTCTTTTTCAACCAAACATAAACAAAATAAAATGCATCCTACTTAATTAATCCCTATCTTTTTCAAGAAGGTAGCAAGATCTTGGCATTCTATCTTTAGTAGAAAATGTGCTTTATATTTTTTGGCAAATGAATCTCCATATTGTGTTGATTTTGTACTTTCATAATCAATCGTATCAACTCCCATATCACATAAAGAAAGTTTCCCCCGTCTCTCTTGAACTATAAATACTCCCTCCAATGTTGAAATGCTTGTGAAGACCTTCATCTTTTGGCTTTGTTCTTGTAAAATGCTTAGAGATCCTCAAATTAAAATTTTTCTTAGAGATCTTCTTATCTTTAAATTTTTATAAGGGATTTGTTTATAGTAGACATACACTATCAAGAAAATATGACTCAATCATATTTGCTAGAATTTACTTGATTATTAATGTTGGATGTTATTTTAATACACTTGATATAGAATCTACAGGTTGCAAACAAATCATCCTTCTTCCACCAATGAGTCATTCCATTCAAGAAAGACCATGTCTAATGATATCAACACACAACAAAATAGGGAGACAATTGCTAGACTATGGTCTAATTGAAAAAGAAAAGGTGATGGAAAATGTTATTGTCCTTCCAAAATTTGTAAGGTCTTAAAGACTCAAAGATATCTAATCAAAATAACTGAGGAACATTGTAGGCTACATTGAAGGGGGAAATGAATTTCATTCATTGGTATGTATTTTAATAATTTATAAAATACACAAGACACAATTTGATGATGGCATCATGGTCATGGTTAATATAAGGTCATCATTTTGATATAGGTCAACCACCCTGGGTTTCATGTTATGGACCATTACAATCTAGAGAATGTGGATTTCCAAGTGAGAGAACATGGAGGTGTGAATATAGAAGTAGAAGGTAATGATCCCATGGAAGAAGATCATGATGATGAAGAAGATCACAATGATAAAGATGATGATGATGATGATGATGATGATGATGATGATGATGATGATGCAGACCTTGATGTACCTATACTTGAGAAGGCACACAAGCCCCTATATGAAGGCCCCCAAACAACTCTTCTTGCTGCCATATTGTTGTTGGTGAACTTGAAGGTTATGAATGGTTTATCCAACATAGCAATGCCACATATGTTAAGGTATGTCATCTTTTTTCATTTTTTAAGTCATAATTCCCTTACAATTAGCATTGAGTGAATCATATAGAAGAATAAATTATTAGAGAAGAAATGACTGGAGTGGGAGCAGGAGCGGGCATGCAAATAGGAGGAATTTTGAATTCACTAGTGGGTGGAAATCCTAGTCTACAGGCTGTGGGTTCCTCAGGGAATGCATGCTATGATGATTCCCTTGTAGATCAGGACTTTGTAGACCCAGAGAAAAAGGATGGGGTCCCACATGAAAAGGAAAAAGACCTAGGTAAAGAAGTGGGGGTGGGAGTTGAGAACGAGGGCTCACCTAGGCCATCTTCTTCTATGAAGACCTAAGCATGTGACCAAGATAGTCTTCCTCATCAGTGGTCAACACTCTTTAGGATAAAAACCTTAGGAAAGTCCTCTTTCCCATCCATTAAGGACATATCAGATAAGGAAAAAGGCAACTTTGTTTTAGAAATCTCTGATGAACTAGTTGACGACAACATTGCATTCATGGACCATACTCTGGTGGGCAATTTTGTTGGCTCAAGAACAAATATTTACATTGTCAAGGTCTTCGCGAAAAAAAAATGGGACTTGAAGGGTCAAGTCTAGGTCTCTGCTATGGCAAAGAGGTTTTTATCTTTTGAGTTCTCTTGCAATGAGGACCTAGATAAGATCCTTTTTGGTGGTACCTGGGTCATAGGAAAGGCCACTTTGGCTTTTAAAAAAATGGACACCTAAACTAGATCTTAATGACTCCTTCTTCATCTAGGCCCCAGTGTGGGTGAGATTGCCAGAACTACCCATGGAGTTCTAGAATGAAGATGTTTTTGATGAGATAGCCAAATCATTTGGCACCCTTCTTTCCATTGACCCTGTTATAGTTGCAAGGCACCGCCTCACCTTTGCTAGGATCTACATCGAAGCAGAAGAAGGCAAGGATATTGCTGAAGTAATTGAGCTTTGATCTAAGCTGGGAAAGTGTGTGCAGAAATTGGACTATGAAAGCATCTCTTTTGCTTGTTTCCACTGCAAGAAAGCAACCACAAAGACAAAACTTATCCTATCCTCCAGGCTAAAGAAAAAAAAAGGAAAGCTAGAGAAGTACTTAGAAAGGAAAACAAAGAAGACTCCCAGGAGGGATCAATTCCCAAAAACATTAGAGTCTAGAAGAAAAAGGAACAACCAACTCCCATTCCAGATACTAAGGATTCCAAGGAAGTGGAGAAGCTGATGTTGACCTAGAATGAAGAGACTGAAGGAAAGTCCCCTCCTCCTTTTGGATCTAGATTTGGACGTCATCAATTAGGAAGATGCAGGGGAAGAAAACAAGAATGAACTTCAGATTGAAGGTGGTGACTCGTGCTCAGGAACCATCTCTATTTCCTTGGTCCCAGATTCCATTGCTCCCCCTATGGCTGGAGTGAACAACTTCATTCCTTGCCTTGAGATGTAGGAATTTGGGAAGTACCAACAGATTGAGGACCTGATGGTCTCAGCTTCCCCAAACCAATTCAACATCATGGTGGAGCTCTTTTCCAAGCATAAGGATGAAAAGGAGGGCTGGATCTCAGTTCACAAGAAGAAGAAACCAAGCAACAAAGACCCATCTCCTATCTCCCTAGCTACCACTAGAAGAAGGGAAAAGGTAGAGGAAAGAGGTAGAAACCACATTCTAGAAAGAAAAAGGACAAGCCAGATCAGGAAAGTAGAAGTGAGATTGAATAAAATAGATGGAAATCAGATTTCTATCCAAGCTTCCAACACCTCCACTAAGAATGAAAGTCATCTCTTGGAACAGTCATGTGCTAAATAGCTCACATAAGTAGGATGTCATTAGATATATGATAAGGGATCATAGACCCAGACATTTTATTAATTCAGGAAACAAAAATGTAGTAGGATAAGTTAGAGAAAATTAAATTCAAAAAAGCTATGGAAAACAGAGCTACTCTCTCTGAGAGAGCTTTTGGGGGCCTTATTACAATGTGGAATTCACATCACTTTAGAGCTGATGTCATCTACAAAGGAGGTAACCTTCTTCTCATGCATTTTACTGGAATAAAAGATAATGAAAGTTGGTTCATTTTTAATATTTATGCTACCTAATTCTAAAAGAGAAAGAAAGATCTACTAGATCAAGATCATCTCTACCATTGCCCCTCTTAAGTGGTCTAAGGGAATCATTATGGGGGTATTCAACACCCCAATAAAAGAAGGGGAAAAAAGGGAGAAAATAACACCTGAATCTAAAAGCAAACAAGACCTAATGGATGTCATCAATGACCTAGCTTTGCTAGACATGGACCTTAAAGGCGCTTATTTCACTTGGTCAAATAGGTGAATCAGAATGCATTGCATTCAAGTTTTTTTTCACAAAGCCCTATATTCACTGGGACTGGTTGAACCACTATAGTCTTAACCTCAGCCCTGGTTCACGCTGGCTCATACCACTCTCCATCTCGCTTTCCCTAGATCAAATTGACAAGAAAAGGAACTTTCCCTTTAGATTTGAAAAGATGTGGGTCTCCCATCCTAATTTTCTCAATAAAGTCAAAGAGTGGTGGAATATAGATGTTGAGGGCACAACCATCTTTAGAGTGGCAAAAAAACTAAGGAATATCAAATCTAATGTGAAAAATTAGAACAAAGATGAATTTGGTCACATCTTTACTTCTAAAGATAAGACTCTCAATGAAATTAATTTCATTTAAGCCAAAATCTAGAAATAGGGCTATGATGAAGATAGATTACAAAAAGAAAAAGCCATCCTTTTAGATTACCATAACATTATTGGGTAGGAGGAAACTTTCTTGAAGCAGAGATCAAGGTCCATCTGGCTTAGGGAAAGGGATCAAAATACTCATTTTTTCCACATCTCCACATGAGACATAGAGCTGTAAACAAGATTAGTAGAATCAAGAAGGGAGACCAAGTCCTTAAGGAGGACAAGGATATCACTAATGAAGTTATTTCTTGTTTTTCTCAACTCCTCTCTAAAGATCAGGGGATATCTGAGCAAGACTAGATTCATGTCCCTTAATAACATACTGAAAATCATTATTAACCATCAAAACAAAGACTTATGCTCTATTCTGGACATGACTAAAGTCAAGAAAGCTCTGGAATCTCTTCCAGGGGACAAAGCCCCTAGCCTAGATGGATTCCCTAATGTCATGCCCAGATTTCCTTTAGCAAAAACACAACTATATTTTTTTTTCAAATATTAATATATATGTGTATGTTAAAAGTGTATAGCTTGCTAAGATTTCTTCTAAACATATTTTATAATCGCAGTACAAGCACTAGTATGGACTGATTATCACAGGAAACATAAATAAATAAAGAACATTACTCTACCTTCAAGTTTATAGCTACAACCAAAGAGATACAACATTAATCATTTCCCTTTTTTTTTTATTACAACTAGGAAGCCTGTGACCACTTTTTGCACACACTACAAATTTTCATAGCCCTGGCTTGGTCCAACTAAGATATCTTAAAAAAAACCTACAAGAAACAAAACTAACTAGCAAAACCATGGTACTCTCCTCCCTACCATATGGCATCATGAGACCTCGTAGGTCCTAGCCAACCCCTGAGCAAGGGGAAATCAAGCCAACAAGAAACACCATACATCCCTCAAAAATCTCATCAACACATAAAAGAAACAATTTCAACAAGAACAACAAAGTAATCTTCACATTTACAAAAGAAAAACAAGAAACATGCTCTTAACAAGCTCATGATTCTCTTACTACTACAAAGGAATGCAAATAACACAACACAAGATCATGATACTACAACAACAATACAAGAAATTCCTACCAAAAACACAACACTACTAAGATCACAAATACTACACTAAGGAAATGACAAGACTTTGCATACAAAAGATAAACTTGCAAGAGAGATATTTCCTCTCATCATGAAAATAAAAACAAATAAGCAAGAATGAATGTGCACCAACCTAGAATCCAATGCTTAATGAAGAAGGTTGTAGAAGAGCTATCCACTTTTCAAGGTTCTCCAAAACTAGCTAAGTCTCCAAAACTAGAGAGTGGGTGTCAACCCAATACCTTCTCCAAAACTCCTACTAAAAGGGATTCTTCACCAAACCCTCAATTAATGGGTATGGTTCATGGAGTACTCCCATCTCTCCTTGTCTCCCTTCGTAAATGAGGTGGAGACCAAGAATGTGAAAATGGTATGGGTTTGACCTCCTTTTCCAAACTCTCCATTTTCGGATTTACACATCAAGGGTACTTTTCAAGGACCATAAATGAGTTATGGGCTCAATATTGACTAAAATTAAACACCCAACCCAAGGTACATTAAGTGGGGTGGCTAAAAAGGACCCTAGCAACACACCTATGGGCTCATTTAACCTCCCTAAAATGCACTCTAAGATTGAATTCGGGTTCAACATGATTGACCTTCTCTAAGGCTTCCTAATCAAGGTTTTATAAGGAAAATCCTAAGGGTGGTACCATCTTAGCTTGATGACATCAAATCACAAGTGGTCATGTCATGGCCTTAAGCACATACACATGTTTCAAGTGACACAAACATTAAAAGGACACTTCACAAGCCATGTGGCATATCCACTTGGGTATTCATAAACATAAATAACAATTACAATTATAATAAATCAATTACATCCATGCACCACACCTTCACAAATAAAACATGATTACAATGAGGTTTTTAGCTCCTTTATTTTTCAAAAAAAAAAAAAGACACATCACAATAGGCCTAGTCCCCCTTTAGGACACAAATTTTGGTGTCATGGGAGGCACACATAGAATAACTTGATTTCCCCTTTCCATTGTTTTAGTCCTGCACACTCAATGTAATTATTAGTATTCCCATAATAATTCAAAGCATGATCAAAATAAAATTAAAACTTAACTTTCATTTTATCAATACACTTTCAAGTTAGGTAACGAGTTTTTCCTCTAAGGAATCCATCAATTCTCTTATGATACTGAATTTCAAAATGCTTCAAATTACAATTAATCCACAATTACATGAAAGTGCAATAAGAGTTTCATTTGTATATCATTTCCTAGCTTGACCATAATTATTCATTAGGGCAATATTCTAATCCACATATGCTCCTTATTATAATTTCAGATGGAATTCCCAAGCATCTTAGAGTAATTATTAATTCTATCATGTAAGCATAGGTTTACACCTTCATGTTCTATTACCACAATAGTTAACTAAAGGTAATATTACTTCAAAACTATATCTTAAATTAACATATTCCATGAATTCATTTGAAGATGAAATCTATTCTAATTAAGTTGACGAACTATAGCCAAGGGGAAGGATATACTAATAACTTCACATAAAATCTATGAAAAGTTTTGCAAGAAAAAATAGTACTGCTTACCAGAGCATTCTTACCAAGATGAGGGAAATGGAGGGGTCCTACATCCTCCCCCCTAGGTCTTGACTTACTCTTGCAAGTTGCAAGGTTGAGCTAACACTCTCAAGTAGTATTTCTACCAATTTCCATGTCATCAACTTGATCCATGGTACTAACTTCCTACATGTTAGCATCTAGAAACAACTATGCTTTTTCTTCATAAACAATAATATAGCCATGTTTGTTATGCCAAAAATTATTTGCAATCATCTTGGAGGCAACTATTTGTAAAAGAAATAATTCATTTTCTAGTCTTCTTTCAATTTTCACAAGAAAGGTACATAATAGCACAATTTAAACATGTTTTAATGCCTGACCAGAAGGTGTACCCAAACCTTATAGTAACACTTATTAAGAATTTTATTATATTTTATTAACATCTCTCACGTGTTTTAGAAATTCCTACAAAACTCATTCAAAAATTTCCACAAAAACCTCTACCATACTATGATGTATGACAAGAATAGTAGATTAATCACATAGACATTCTTGCAGACACTAGCATTTTCACAATTGTGCCCTTTTCCCAAGGAAAATTCAAAAATTATCCTTTCCAACATTCATTAGCACAAATCACATCATAATCACCACACATGGTAATGTAAATGCAAATATTCATGCCACTTTCTTTAATTTTATGTGACATCTCTCTAAACATGAGAAGATACAAATCCACACAACAACACATCAGTCCACATCACTAGGAGTACACATTACAATAGAGGGCTCAGGAGCGGACATAGTCTAGTCCTCAGAGTATACACAATGATCTCTTCTGACTCATAATCTGAAATCCATAATCCAATGATACATATAACAAAACTTCCAAGGAATAGTCACCACTCTAAGGTAGCAGTGGATATTAGCTGCATAACAGCCTCACATACCCCCATACTCAAGGGTTCCCTGCGTTTGCTTCCTCGCATACACTCACCAAGTCTACCTCCTACATCCTTGGTGAGGAATCACATTATTACACAGGACCAACATTCAAATAACACCAAGGAAAATAGTTTAGCCACCGAAATCGCAAATCAAGGTAAAAGAGTTACCAAAATTCAACAATAAATAACATAAATATAAATGTTGCAACAGTAAATTATAACATAAATTTCCCAAAAGTTGTGGCTAAACTTTCATGGTAAAATAAACAATTTTTGGTCCGCACAAGCAACAAAAATCATCATGAAAAGGCACAACACATCACTGTGTGACCATACATAGTCACCAACGAGGAAGGAGGGAACATCGTCTGGCTGTCACAATAGCCCTTCATGTGGTGACCCAAACAGTCTCTAACCACATGGCATAAACAATAATAATAATACATATGCTGGTAATATATCATACGGTAGTGTTCCTTGTGAATATGGCATGTATAGGGACACACTCCAAATAGTGATACCCCTAGGGTCATCACTATAGCCAGAGGTATACATGGATAGGGACCCCCTATATGCCTACCACATCCAATGACTGAGCATCCATGGGCACCCCTCTACAATCATGCAAGCGTCTCCCAATCGCTTTGCATCAAGTAGGAATACATAACATACATATACTGCACCTTCACATACCTACATACATGGCATCGTGTCCTCAAGCTCGGCTTGCTACCATCAGCAACATGACATCATCACCCAAAATTGTGTCAAAACATCAGTGGGGTGTGGCATCATACCTCATGCAACATGTCAGAACAAGTGCAGTATAGAATAATCATAGCAGGCATACACTTCCCGCCTCATGCCCTACAGGTCTCTGGAATTTGTAAGGGAAAGCTTTTCCATACAAATTCCATTGCCACAGTCATTATTTTAACTATATAAAATATCTACTTGTTCTATATGAAATGCAACATATAATAAAATATAGACATGCCTACTCAAAGTCAGAAAAACAATAAAATAAAAATAAATGTAATAACTCCTCACACCCTTTTTTTTTTTCCCCCTCCAAAAGGTGGCATTAGAGATGGAAAGGTCTGTCATGGCATTTATTACCCTTTTTATTTCATTGACCAATGCTGTTATAAATCAAGAGTACTTGGGTGCAAATTTAATTCAAACCTATGTTTCTCTATCTTACCCTTTTACCTGTGTGAGCTCTTCCTTAGGGCTTTGTTGGTTTGGTTTGGGGTGGGTCCCAATTCCCACAGTATAAAATATCATGCCCATCTAATTATGGTCTAAAAAACACTCCAAATTTTTTTTTATTAAAGGAATAATTAGGTCTAATTTTCATAATTTATTTTATTAAAATTATAAAGATAATTTATATTGAACCCAAACATGTTAAGTTATAATTCTCTAAATTAAATAACCATTAGAATTGATGATTATAATTAATTGAAACATATATCAATAAGCCAGTTATAATATATCAATTAATTAATTGATTATTAACCAATTAATAAATTATAAATATGATTTAAATAACATATTTAGTTAATAACAATAATTAAGTAATATATCTATTAATTAATAAATATTATAAATATTAATTACTAATAAATATATATATATATATATATATATATAATATATATATAAATATATATATAATATATATATATATAATTATATATAGTATATATAATTATATATTGTATATATATATATATTTATAGTATATGATATATATATATATTTATGTATTATAAT
>BSBK01004221.1:0-112500 GCA_027943335.1 Chamaecyparis obtusa
ATATATATATATATATACATATATATATATATATATATATATATATGTATATATATATATATATATATATATATATGTATGTATGTATATACATGTATATATACATATGTATGTTTATACATTCTACATATATACATATACATGCATATCTTTCTATATATATATACACTTACATGTGTATATTTATGTATGCACATACATGTGTGTATACACACACACACACACACACACACATATATATATACACATATATATATAGTATACATATATATATATGTGTGTGTGTGTGTGTGTGTGTGTATGTATATACATATATGTGTATGTGTGTGTGTGTGTGTGTGTGTATATATATATATATATGTCTCTGTGTGCGTATACATATGTCTATATATATATATATATATATATATATATATATATATATATATATATATATATATATATATATATATATGTATGTATGTATGTATGTATGTATGTATGTATGTATGTATACACATACACGCACACACACACACACACACATATATATATATATGTATACACATACACATATATATGTATATACATACACATAAACATATATATATATATATATCACTACAACATTTGGGGTCGAATTGCGACACCACTAGCATTTGTGTTTATTTTTGCAAGTGCCCCCGACGGTGTCGTAATCAATGATGACATCGTAATTGCAACACCCGCTTGGTTATAAACCAAAAAAAAAGAAAAAGAAAGTGTCATTTATAATTTTTGTGAATTTGAAGAGCTGCCGTGAAGACGGCACTGCACTTTTGCATGACACGAAGAGGGCATTCGAATTTGGCATGCACGAAGAGGCCAACACCTTGTGGGAAGAGGGTACTAGCACTTGAGGTAGGCATTCAACATTTGTCTTCTCATTAACTCAAATTTTTTGATGACATTTGTTGATTTAATGGCACAATATGAATGTTAATAGTGGCATTGTTTACATCTTAGCATTTGAAATGCTTGATGATCTGCAAGTTTTGAGAGCTAGGGCATCATTTCTATTACCTTCAAGGCATTGTGTGAAGTGTTTGATCTCTCTTTATTTGTTTTGTTGTTGATATTCACTATGTGGTACTCCCCGTTTATGATCATTTCATGAGAAAATGTCTTGATGGCTCACGGGCTGCAAGCTAGGGCATCATAGATTGTTTATGAGCTCACTATTGAATACTAGCATTGTTTACATCTTTTCATTTGGAATGCTTGATGACCCATGAGGTTTGAGAGCTAGGGCATCGTTTCTATTACCTTCAAGGCATTGTGTGAAGTGTTTGATCTCTTTTTATTTGTTTTGTTGTTGATATTCACTATGTGGTACTCCTTGTTAATGATCATTTCATGAGGAAATGTCTTGATGGCTCACGGGCTGCAAGCTAGGGCATCATACATTATTCATGAGGTCACTATTTAATACTGGCATTATTTACATCTTTTCATTTGGAATGCTTGATTACATGCGAGCTTTGAGAGCTAGGGCATCATTTCTATTACCTTCAAGGCATTGTGTGAAGTGTTTTGATCTCTCTTTATTTTTTTGTTGTTGATATTCACTATGTGGTACTCCCCGTTTATGATCATTTCATGAGGAAATATCTTGATGGCTCGCGGGCTGCAAGCTAGGGCATCATACATTGTTCATGAGCTCACTGTTTAATACTAGCATTGTTTACATCTTTTCATTTTGAATGCTTGATGACCTGCGAGCTTTGAGAGCTAGTGCATCATTTATATTACCTTCAAGGCATTGTGTGAAGTGTTTGATCTCTCTTTATTTGTTTTTCTATTGATATTCACTAGCTATGTGGTACTCCCCGTTTATGATCATTTCATGAGGAAATGTCTTGATGGCTCGTAGGCTGCAAGCTAGGGCATCATGCATTATTTATGAGCTCACTGTTTGAGCACCCCATGTCCCTATTTGATTATGAGGGATATGAGGTGCTCAAACAGTGAGCTCATAAATAATGCATGATGCCCTAGCTTGCAGCCCGTGAGCCATCAAGACATTTCCTCATGAAATGATCATAAATGGTGAGTACCACATAGTGAATATCAACAACAAAACAAATAAAGAGAGATCAAACACTTCACACAATATATGTTGTTTTATAAGATTTTATTAGACTAAATATATGATGTAAACTCATAATTATACTTGATATATATAATACAATGGTATGTAGTATAATCTATACATTTGTGAGATGTGATTAATTCCAGTTATATGATGTTTTGGGATTAAATTGGTGAGTTTGTATACTTTCTCCATTTTAACCTAACCTATGACTTCAAAGGAGGAATTATGAAATATAGTTGTAGGTAGTTATCTCTTCTATAATGATGGAGGAGTGAAAGGTAATGATCAATGAGGTTGTTGCTATTAGATCATACATTAATACACTTACTATTTTGAATTTGAGCTTAGGCATCATCCAATGTTATTATTTTCATTGCATGCTTGTTGATGTTGTGCACCATATATTGTTTTATACATTGTTTATTTCATTGAGACTATGAGCTTGACATTTGTAATGTATTTGTTGTTATTGGCTCAATGTTGCCATGTTGTTGAGGCTATAGATGTCCTTTTATTGATCTTGTATAAACAACATATATATCATGTTGACTCATAGCCCATGAGGTGTTGCTTGATAATACATTTGACATCATACCTTTTGCTGATAATACATTTGACATCATACCTTTTGCTCCATTTTGGTCTTGATTTACTCACTACATGCACCTATTTCCTGAGTGCACATGTTCTGTAGCATAGTTCATTTTAGAAGTGTATGGCTTGACTATGCACATGCATAATTGTAGATGAGGATTAGTAATAGGGTGTCAAGCATTTCTTAGATCCTTTGGATATAACCCCATCTTTTCCTTCCGTGCAAGTTTTAGATAATACAAGAGCATACTGGATTGAACCTCGGATCAACACTTCATTACTTCAGGCAATGTCTGGTACCTTCATTATTTATGTTCATTGACTTATGTATGTTTTCATTCATTCATATTCTTCTAAAAGTTGGCTATTAGCGACCACATATGACTATTCTTGATATTTTTGGATCATTGATGAAAAGATGTAAAAGTTTCTTAAAAGTTTATATTTTTATTTCAATTTTTAAAATCATAAAATGAATAAAATTTAAAGATAAAAAATTAAGATAATCTTTGTCTTCACTTAAAAAAAACTTAAAGCTCATAAAACATGGTAAAAACATAAAGCTCATAAAGCATGGTAAAAGAGGGCCCTAACTATGGTAAAAATGGGAAATTTGCCACCTTGCACTGCTCTTCGTATGGCAGATGCTAAGGAACTATGTTATAAAATTTCAAGGCATGAAATTTTATATTTTTTGACATCATACTTTTTTCTCCTTAGCATTTAGTTTACAATGTGGGGGAGTCGAAGAAAATATATGTACAGTTATAAAATTTCATGCCTTGAAATTTGGCATGAAATTTTATAACATAGTTCCTTAGCATTTGATCTTTATATGGCAGCCATGACTTGAGGTAGGCATTCGAGCTTTGTCTTCTCATTAACTCAATTTTATTTTGATGGCATTTGTTGATTTAATGGAAAAATATGAATGTTAATACTGGCATTGTTTACATCTTTGCATTTGGAATGCTCGATGACCTGTGAGCTTTGAGAGCTAGGGCATCGTTTCTATTACCTTCAAGGCATTGTGTGAAGTGCTCTCTTTATTTATTTTTCTGTTGATATTCACTATGTGGTACTCCCCGTTTATGATCATTTCATAAGGAAATGTCTTGATGGCTCGTGGGCTACAAGCTAGGGCATCATGCATTGTTTATGAGCTCACTATTTGAAGTCATAGATTAGTTTAAAATGGAGAAACTATACAAACTCACCAATTTAATCTCAAAACATCATATAACTGGAATTAATCACATCTCACAAATGTATAGATTATGCTACATACCATTGTATTATATATATCAAGTATAATTATGAGTTTACATCATATATTTAGTCTTAATAAAATCTTATAAAACAACATAAGACTAACCCAAAATACTTTGTCTTAATAAAATCTTAATAAAAAAATATATTTAGTTAAGTCCCAGGCTGTAAATCTATTTTTTGTAGCATAGGGAAGAGTGGGTAAGGCGAAGAGGGTGAGAGATAACCAGAGAGGGTTCAAGGTGAAAGGAATGGAGGGCGGTGTGAAGTATTTGGAGCAGCAGAAGATATTACAGCCAGAGCTTGCAGAATGGTATGTCACCATGGCGGATCTATACAAGCGCAAGCTATGGCATCAACTCACCCTTGAACTGGATTAGTTCTTTCTCCTTGTTGTTCTGTAGGGTGGTGATACACTTATTCACCTATATCACAATTTTATTACAGAATTTGAAACAAAGATAAATCTTCTTAAGTGCACACTTTGTTGTTATAATTTCACGTCAGTACACAGAAAAGGAGGCTACTATTAGTTTTTTGGAGGGATTAATTGAGAAGCTTCGTGCCATAAGGCAGATGAGGATTGATGAACCTATCATATATGTTAGAATGCAAATAGTTGCATTCAAACTTGAGCAAGGTGAACAAAAAGAGTGCAAAAGGTTGCTAGATGATGGCAAAAGCACTCTAGATAGTATGACATATATTGATCCTACTATTTATGCAAGCTTTGGAATTCACCTTCCCAAATTTGTAGACTCACTTGAGTATCCATAAACCCTTTTAGGAGGAAGAATTCATATACTATATTATTGGTTTTGTAATTTCCCATAAGAGGGGTCTCAAAATATCGTGAGTAAAAACATTACACAGTGGCATTTAGATTAAGTACAATATGAATTCACATGCCTTTAATTTTATATATATATAGTCAAGTTATAAAATCTTATAAAACAACATATATTGTGTGAAGTGTTTGATTTCTCTTTATTTGTTTTTTTGTTGATATTCACTATGTGGTACTTTTGTTTATGATCATTTCATGAGGAAATGTCTTTATGGCTCACGTGCTACAAGCTAGGGCATCATACATTGTTTATGAGCTCACTGTTTGAGCACTTGATGTCCCTATTTGATTGGGTCGGTGCTATGTTTGTTATATTGATGCTATTAGATCAAATAGGGACATCAGCAATAAAATAATACACTTACTATTTTGAATTTGAGCTCAAGCATCATGCCATGTTATTGTTGTCATTGCATGCTTGTTGTTGTTGTGCACCATAACAAATTAAATTGGTGAGTTTGTATACTTTCTCCATTTTAAACTAACCTATGACTTCAAAGGAGGAATTATGAAATATAGTTGTAGGTAGTTATCTCTTCTATAATGATGGAGGAGTCAAAGGTAATGATCAATGAGGTTGCTGATATTAGATCATACATTAATACACTTACTATTTTGAATTTGAGCTCGGACATCATATATTGTTTTATACATTGTTTATTTCATTGAGACCATGAGCTTGGCATTTGTAATGTATTTTCTTTTATTGGATTAATATTGCCATGTTGTTGAGGTTGTAGATGTCCTTTTACTGATCTTATATAAACAACATATATACCATTTTGACTCACAACCCATGAGGTGTTGCTTGATAACACATTTGACATCATACTTTTTGTTCCATTTGGGTCTTGATTTACTCACTGCCTGCATATGTTTCCCGAGTGCACATGTTCTGTAGCATAGTTCATTTTAGAAGTGTATGACTTGACTATGCACATGCATAATTATAGATGAGGATCATGTTGGTGAACACATTTGTCTTTTACAAAAACAATATTAAAACGACTCCCAAAATGCCCAAACCAAAAAGACAAATATATGTGACTAACAGTTGGATCACTTTGTAATTGAAATACATAAGCATCCTCTGAATTGTCTTGGGTAAAACTCCCCATGTGAGATCTTCAATGAATCAGTTAAACTAAAAACATATATGCTTTTAACCAGAAATCACGAAAGGCACACAAACATCTACTTGTAAACATAGAATAGATGCAAAAGAAATGAGCAACTGGAAACAAACAATAAATGGCACAAAGACCATTTATATGAGCTTTACATAACAAGGAAACAAGGGGAGAAAGACATATCGATCTATCCAAGTATATGAACAACCAAGGCTCAAAGACCAAGTGATAAGCACATACACAGTCAAATGAAACAGAGTTACATTTAAAGAAAACTAAATTAATTCACAGATTAATTTCAACCAAAAGAATTAGGATTTCTCAAACATATAAAAAATTTAGCGTGATCCAACGATGGAATTGGGAGTTACGCACCCTGCAATATTAATGTTTTTTTGCTTCCTACAAATCCGTGGTCATAGAAGTCTTAATCATTAATGTTGCAATAGATGCTTCTGAATCCTTCTTTCCACACAAATTTGATTAAATAAAACAATCAGCATATTAATTTTGTGCATCCATCAGTTACACATACTTCCAATGTGAAACTTCACATTTATCAAATGTGATGGATCGGGCCATGGTGATTGCGGATTACACAACAAGAGATCGGTTCCCATCCATTAATTATTTTTAATCTCATTATCACATCCTTTGGACTGGTTTGAGATCTTCTACAAACTCTGGATCTTTGAATCATGCCTAGAAATATTTTCCCTTTTATTTTGAATCATGCCTAGAAAGATTTGCCCTTTTGTTTGGATTTCCTGTTAAAATTGCACTTTTGAATCCATCTAACTCTAAAAACTAGTTCTGCTTGAAATCTCAAATCATATTGAGCTGATTTGAACCTTTTTGAACCATTGAACCATTTTGAACCATTTTGAACTCAGTTCAAAGAGGTTCAATGTAATGTCCCTGATTTAGCAGGTCTCTACAGTTGAGTTTAGTCAGTTCATCATTGCGACCCTCGTGAGTTGACAGTGTGTTTTGAGGGTCTTTGGGAGTTTCTGGAGCGGACTTACTATTTTGGGCAAGTCTATTTTTAGCTGTGGCTATTGCTAGCAGGGCAGTGCCTATTCCTGGTTGGGCAGTTGGTCTGGGTGCTTGTCAGAAATTCATTGATTGCAGTCAGATTGTTTAGTGGCTATTATTTTAAATGTGTTATTAAATTAAATCATTTTGATTTAATTTAATAACTTATTACTTTATAAATTTATGTTATAAAGTGGGGTTATGTTTTAAAAGCTATTTAAGTGAAATTATTAAAAAGTGTTTTTTCGAAAAAGCTATATATCCTCCTCGAAAAAGCACTTTGGACTATCTTTTATGCAATCATTATTTTATTGAAGTTCATGAAGAATAGCTCTGGCTAGGATTTTGAGGATGGATTCCTCATCTCGTAATTTGAGCCATCTTTTACCGGTGGTGAATTTTACATCTTATTATCTGCAATTCCTCAATTCGATGTTGTTGTATATCGAATTTGGTAATGGTTTTCAAATTTGAAGAGTGCTATTGTTGATAAAATTGTATGCTGGGTACAATTCGAATTGAATTCAAAATAATTCTAAACATTGTGAATTATTAGTCTGATTATAAAGGGTTGGTAGCACAAATTATGGACATTGCAATTGGCGTATGGTTTGATCAGTCTAGGCAGCATGTAAGACTGGAAATTTTGTGGTATTCTCACGCCAGCCTGATACAATGGTTGCAGCAAGCTTTTGACTACCGTTTTATGTCTCCTAGACCATGTGATTTATTATAGGAGATGCTCCCTCCTTCACATGCGGGCAGTGTGGTGTTTTTTTGGAAACCGCATGAGGGGCTCTTTCTCATGGTAGTACTTAACTACTACTTGTAGTGTATGTGTTACGTCCTGCTAGTGTAGGGACTGCAAAGTGAACACAGGACCAAATCACATCAGCATTTGAGAGCCACGTGACTGCCATATAGAACTGCCATACATTCTGGTGGTGATGCTACATATACTTGGAAAATTTTACATTCATAAAGGTGGCAGATTTGCCAGGTGCTGTCATTTTTCATTAATTATTTGTTTACATATATATTCTGCTGTGTTGAGAATTAAAACTCATAAAAGTTATCAAGGAAATTCAAGTTAATTGGTATAGTATATTGAGTTTGGTGAAGATTTGTGACATTACTTTAATTCAAAACTATCATTTACATTAGTTGTTTTTGCAATCAAATTCAAATTAGTGATAAATCCAGTAAGAACCGGTTCGGCTCATCACAGTGGTATCAAAGCGGTATTCTTTCTAGCCTGCAGGGTTAATTGGGTTCAACATGGCATAGAGGTTTAGACCTGGTATGTTCTACTCCCGCAGAGGTCCTAATTCTCCTCCTAGTGAGAGAGAACTTGAGATACAGTTTGGTAGTATGGAAGATAGAGGTGCAGATGGTTTAGGTAATGCAGGTGGTCCAGGTAATGCAAGAGGATCAGGCAATGCAGGTGGTTTAGGTAATTCAGAATATAGGGATGCTACGACTGCTTTGGAAGTAGATAGAGAAGTACGTGATACTTTTCAGGGTATTGCAGATGGGCAACATCATGTTGCTACTGTACTAAAGTAGTTATTTGATACATTACAGCGGATGACAATCCCTATTGATCATGTCTGAGACAGAGGTGCTCAGAGTGCTTCAGTTAGTTCTCATCGATCTAGAGTAGATGACAGGTCACATGTGGGTGATAGGATGAGAGCTGAGGATCATCCTAGGTAGGAGGACAGACATGACAGAGTAGGGCATGCTAGTGTTCAAGATAGACCATAATGTCCTGTATTTTTGAGACCTGAGGTGGATGCGGTTAGCACTAAATCTGAGGCCGCTTCATTTGTAGATGATATTGTAGCACATTATGCTGAGTGGGATGCCCTACCATATGTGATAAAACAAAATCTAAATTTTGACAAGTATCTTTCATAAAAATGTGAGCATACTAGGGGTAGATCGGTACCTGATAGACAGAGGCCTAGGGATTCAGATTTACGCCAAGCTACCAACAAGATGATCCTGGATCATTATGATGGCAGTGGTAAGGTGACAGCATGAATTTGGGTCCACAAGTTGGACACTTATTTGTCTTTATGTCCTATGTCTGAGGAGGATTCCATTCACTTTGATGTGCTACATCTGGATGGTATAGCCCATGACTAGTGGTACCATGGGTTGGTGTCACTTCGACACGATCAGATCTTTTATTATCAGGAGTTTGTGGATAGATTGATTGAAAGGTTTGATAAGAAGGACTCTAAAACATATTTTAGAGAGTTGGCTCAATTAAGAAAGAAAGGTAACTTGGAGACCTTTATCTGTGAGTTTCAGTGATTTTCTGTTATGGTCTATGACATTTTAGAGAGGAGGAGAGTTATGCTCTTTGTGGAGGGACTGATGGAGCCTACCAGAGGATGGGTTAAGTCTTTGGACCCACCTACTTTGCAAGAAGCCATGAAAAAAGAAAGGAATTTGGAAGCATCAACTCCACGGAACAGATTTGTTGCGAGACCTTCCAACACTTCTTATGACAGGGCAGCACCTAAAAGGGATGATAGAGCTGATTCTAGTCATCCTATAGTAGGTCCCTTAGATCAAGAAATATTAAATGATCTAAGGAGAAGAAAAGTATGTTTTCATTGTAGAGGGCCTTATGATTTGAATCATGATTGTCCCTTGAAACCAAAGGGAAATAATAAGATGATGGAATGGTTTTATGATGATGAAGATGATTCTAAATTTTCAGGATAGCTAGTTGATGATGAGCATGATTCACATGAGGTTCCAATAAATGATGAAGAGAAGGTGGGACATTCTGATTTCAAGGTTGTGTACCTCACGAGTATGAAAAAGGAAGATTCCTTTAGGATACATGGTATCTTGGCAGGGCAGTGAATCATTTCTCTCTTTGACACAGGAGCTACTCATAATTTTATTGACTATCATTTGGTGGCCAAGAGGGGATTCAAAGCTAAAGATTTTGAAGGACTTAGAGTATAGGTAGCTGATGGCTACTCATTCAAGTGTGATAAAAGGATTCTTGAGCTTCCTATAAAGCTAAATAATTATTCCTTCAAGGCAGATTTTTATGTGGTGGACATGGGCAATACAGATATAGTTCTAGGCATGAGCTGGTTGCATTCACTCAAAGATATCTACATGAATACGGAAAGGATGGAATTGAGGTTCATTAAGGATGGTAAGACACACATTCTTAAGACCATTCAGGGGGGTGATTTGAGAACTATTTCCTACAACCGTATGCAGCATTTTGTGAGGCATGATGATGTTATTGATTGGGCAGTAGAGTGTAGGGTGTTGTCTACATCTGAGAACACAAATGGGCCAGCTTATCATTTGGATATTCAGTAGCTTAGAATTAAACACTCCAAGGTGTTTAATGATTTACCTTATGGAAAACCACCTGATAGAGGAATTAAACACATTATTGAGTTAGAGGAGGGCACTAAGCCCATCATGATTAATCCTTACTGGCACCCTAAGCGATTGAAGGATGAAATTGAAAAGACTATTCAGGGGCTGCTTGCTATGGGACATATTAGGTCAAGTAAGTCCCCTTTTGCTTCATCAATTGTTTTGGTGAAGAAAAAGGATGGGACACTCAGGATGTGTATAGACTACCGGATGCTGAACAAGAAAACTATTAAAAATTGATACCCAATTCCTCGTATTGATGAGCTTATTGATGAGTTACATGGGGCCAAATACTTCTCCAAGATTGATTTGAGATCCAGATACCATCAAATCAAAGTTAGAGAGTAGGATGTGGAGAAGATGACATTCAGGTGTCATTGTGGCCATTTTGAGTTTCTGGTCATGCCTTTTGGTTTGACTAACACTCCTGCTACATTTCAGTCTACTATGAACAGAGTCTTCCATGGTCAGTTGCGGAGATTTGTTCTTGTTTTCTTTGACGACATATTAGTCTATAGTAAGACTTGGGATGAGCATGTGGCACATTTGGATACAGTACTCAGCATTCTTGATGAGGCCTCCTTATTTTCCAAGGATTCCAAGTGTGCTTTGGGCATGATAAAGTTACTATATTTGGGACATATCATCAGCACGGAGGGAGTTCGCATGGATTTGAACAAGGTCTATGCTATTTTAGAGTGGCCGACACCAGGAAACTCGACATAGCTAAGGGGATTCATTGGTTTATGTGCTTTCTATTGGAGATTTGTGTTAGGTTTCTCTAAACATGCAGCACCGCTGACTGATTTGACCCATAAGGGTGCTTTTATTTGGACTGATCAAGCACAAGAGTGTTTTGAGAAGTTCAAGGTCATCATGACTACATGGCCGGTTTTAGCACTACCGGATTTTACGAGACCTTTCAAGTTGCATTGTGATGCCTCGGGGGAAGGTATTGGAGCAGTGCTATCTTAGGATTTCCACCCTATTGTTTTTGAGAGTCGTAAGCTCAGGGGACCTGAGAGATTGTTTAGTATTTATGACAAGGAAATGTTGGCCATTATGCATGCCTTGGCCAAATTCAGACAGTACCTGGTGGGGAGTAAATTTTGTATTAAAATTGATCATAATAGCTTGAAGCATTTCCTTAGATAGTGTGACCTCAATGAGAGGCAGCAGAAGTGGGTTAGCAAGTTGCAGTCCTATGACTTTGATATTTCTTATATCAAAGGTACTTAGAATGTGGTAGTTGATGCCCTTTCATGGAGACCCCACTTGTGTTTGATTTCAGAAATAACTAAGGATTGGAGACATTTGATTGTTGTAGAGTATGCTCAGGATCAGTGAACCTCAAGAATTGTTGATGGCAGTGTTCAAGACAGTGATTATACCCTTGTGAATGAGCTGATCATTTACAAGGAAAGGATATATTTAGTTCCGAGGTCTAGTAGAAAAATCATTTTTTGGGCTTTCCATGATTCACCCTTGGCAGGACATACGGGTTTCTTTAAAACCTATAGGCAGATTCGTGAGAGGTTCACTTGGAAGGGATTGAAGACAGATGTTTAGCAGTATGTCTGTGAGTGCTATGTTTGTGAACAAAACAAATAGGAGCATACTTATTCAGCCGGGTTGTTATAGCCACTTCTCATTCCTGAGTGGAAGTGGGCTTGTTTATCTATGAATTTCATTGTGGGTTTGCCGAAAGCCCAAGGTAAAGATTGTATTTTCATGGTGGTAGATCATCTTACTAAGTATGCCCATTTCTTTCTAATTACCACTACTTTCTCAATTGTCTAGTTAGCTGAGTTATTTTTTCGGGAGGTATTCAGATTATATGGTTTGCCCTGGACTATTATGAGTGATCATGATAGTCGCTTTATGAGTCATTTTTGGCAGGATCTTTTCTGATTATGTGGGATGGAATTGACTCTCAGTACTAGCTACCACCCTCAGACTAATGGTCAGACTGAGATAGTGAATAAATGGGTGGAAGGCTATCTGTGGAATTATGTTTCTTCTTAGTAGCAGGCTTGGGTGAAGTGGATACATTTATGTGAGTTTTGTTATAATTCCACTCATCACATGACTATTCTGATGTCACCATTATGGGCTTTGTATAGGTATGATCCACCTAGTTTCATGGATTTATTATGTAGTGACAGTCGGGTGCCCAGTGCTGGGGATATGTTACAAGGTGGACAAGATATCATGAGGACCTTAAAAGACAATATTTAGAGGGCTCAGAATCAGCAGAAGTAGTATGCTGATCAGAAGAGGATTGCTCATTCTTTTCAGGTGGATGATATGGTTTATTTGATGTTACATCCCTACAGGTAGTCTTCTATCAAGAAGAGCAGAGCCGAGAAGCTCAAGCCCCATTACTATGGGCCTTTCCATGTGGTTTTCCAAGTGGGAGAGGTTGCGTATGAGTTGGATTTACCTCCTAATAGTAGGGTTCATAATGTCTTCCACGTCTCATGCCTTAAGAAGGCATTGGGTCAGCATGTTGTACCATCTTCTACGTTACCTCCTTTGGATGTGAGGGCAGATTGGAGTTGGTTCCTGAGGTTATTTTGGACACCAGGGAGAGGAATCTATGACATAGATTTGTTAGAGAGTTTTTGGTGAAGTGGCATGAACTTCCTGATGAGGATGCCACTTGGGAGCCTAAGGATATCCTGCAGCACCCGGGATTGTGATTGCTTGGGGACAAGCAATCTTGGGGAGGGAGGACTGTAATGTCCCTGATTTAGCAGGTCTCTGCAGTTGAGTTTATTCAGTTCATCATTGCAACCCTCGTGAGCTGACAGTGTGTTTTGAGGGTCTTTGGGAGTTTCTGGAGTGGACTTACTATTTTGGGTAAGTCTATTTTTAGTTGTGGCTATTTCTGGCAAGGCAGTGCCTATTCCTGGTTGGGCAGTTGGTCTGGGTGCTTGTCAAAAATTCATTGATTGCAGTCAGATTGTTCAGTGGCTATTATTCTAAATGTTTTATTAAATTAAATCATTTTGATTTAATTTAATAACTTATTACTTTATAACTTTATGTTATAAAGTGGGGTTATGTATTAAAATCCATTCAAGTGAAATTATTAAAAAGTGCTTTTTTGAAAAAGCTATATATCATCCTCGAAAAAGCACTTTGGACTATCTTTTATGCAATCATTATTTTATTGAAGTTCATGAAGAATAGCTCTGGCTAGGGTTTTGAGGATGGATTCCTCATATCATAATTTGAGCCATCTTCTGTCAGTGGTGAATTTTACATCTTATTATCTACAATTCCTTAATTCGATGTTGTTGTATATTGAATTTGATAACGGTTTTCAAATCTGAAGAGTGTTATTGTTGATAAAATTGCATGCTGGGTACAATTCGAATTGGATTTGAAATAATTCTAAACATTGTGAATTATTAGTCTGATTATAAAGGGTTGGCAGCACAAATTCTGGACATTGCAATTGGTGTATGGTTTGATCAGTCCAGGCAGCACGTGAGACTAGAAATTCTATGGTATTCTCATGCCACCCTGATATAGTGGTTGCGGCAAGCTTTTGACTACCATTTTATGTCTCCTAGACCACGCGATTTATTATAGGAGTTGCTCCCTCCTTCACATGTGGGAAGTGTGGTGTTTTTCTGGAAACCGTGTGAGGGGCTCTTTCTCACGGCAGTACTTAACTACTACTTGCGGTGTATATGTGTTATGTCCTGCTAGTGCAGGGACTACAAAGTCAACACGGGACCAAATCACATCATCATTTGAGAGGCACATGACTACCATATAGAACCGCCATACATTCTGGTGGTGACACTACATATACTTGGAGAATTTTACATTCATAGAGGTGGCAGATTTGCCACGTGCTGTCATTTTTCATTAATTATTTGTTTACATATATATTCTGTTGTGTTGAGAATTAAAACTCATAAAAGTTATCAAGGAAATTCAAGTTAATTGGTATAGTATATTGAGTTTGGTGAAGATTTGTGACATTGCTTTAATTCAAAACTATCATTTGCATTAGTTGTTTTTGCAATCAAATTCAAATTAGTGATAAATCTAGTAAGAGCTAGTTCGGCTCATCACATTCAAAACCTAAACATAACTGAGATAAAAAGTTCAAACAAGGATTGATATGAGGAAAGTCACATTTTAAAAGTTTTTAAAATGGAGTGCATAGGGGTACTAACTGTTGGCATTAAGTATGTTTGTCATTAGTGAAAACACTTATTCAGACTCTGTATGTTTACCGAGAAGACAGGACAGTGTTTACCGAGCAGACAGAATAGTGTTTACTAAACAGACCAAGATTCGCAATGCTTACCGAGTTATCATTAATGAGTGATGAAATGAGCAGTGTTTACCGAGTGCTAGCATGGTAAACAGGGAATTTAGTTTCTACCGAGTGACACTATATCTACCGAGTCTCTAGTATATACCAAGTTTGAAACTACAACCGAGTGGTTAGTATGGACTGAGCCTCCACTTCTACCGAGAGCATGATGATTCTGAGTAATGCAGTGGATGTCGAGTATCAGAAAGTCACTGAGTTATTTTGCAGTAACTGAGTAACTATATTTGGGCCAACTCAGTAATATTTGTGTTAGCTTGTTTGAGAGCTGACTTTGTAATTATTTTATAATTGTTTTGGATTGATATATAAACATTGTTTTGTATCATATCCAAGGTGGAGAAGAAGCAAGAAGTGTGAAAAAGAGAAGAAAGGAAGAGATAAGAAAATTACAAAGGGCTACAGCAGTATAAGGAGCAGGAAAGATATATCTATCATAGAAGTTGATCAGTACATCAAAGAAGCTCAATCAGCAAGTACAGTTGCAAGTAAGAGATCTACTGTTTCATCCTAACAGGTGAATCAACTTAAAATCCTTTAATAGGGTAGACTTAACAGTCTTTGTAAAATCTCTTAACTGAGTGCATACTTCTTTGTATGTTTGTAAATCCTCTAACAAGGTGGACCTAGCAGTCCTTATTTCTCCTAACAGGGCAGATCATCAGAAGTGATCATTGTAAGCCTTAACCAACAAACTTTATACTGCAGTATTGAAGTTTTGTGGGTATCATCCCCACCCCAGTTTTACTTTCTATTTGGAAGGTTTCTAGGTCACCAAATATCTATGTTCAAAGTGTTATGAATGTTTTATTCTTTCTGTTACCCATGCATGCAGTTAGCTTATTGATCTAAATGTTATTTGGAATATGATTAAGATCTGAATTTGTTAAAAGTTTTGAAGTTACTGATTCACCCCTCCCCTCTCAGTAACTTGGCTAGTCTTGAATATTTCCAACACTAACATATCAGTAGTAGGGTACCAGACATTGCTTAGATCCTTTGGATCTAACCCCATCTTTTCCTTCCTTGCAAGTTTTGGATCATACAAGAGCATACTGGATTGAACCCTGGGTCAACACTTCATTACTTCAAGCAATGTTTGGTACCTTCATTATTTATGTTCATCCACTTATGTATGTTTGCATTCATTCATATTCTTCTAAAAGTTGGCTATTAGTGACCATATAGGACCATTCTTGATGTTTTTGGGTCATTTGATGAAAAGATGTAAATAGGGACATCAGTAATAAAATAGGGATATCTTAATCTTTATGAGCTCAAATTCAAAATAGTAAGTGTATTATTTTATTACTGATGTCCCTATTTTATTACTGATTTCCCTATTTGATCTAATAGCATCAATATAATAAATAGAGCATCGACCAATCAAATAGGGACATGAGGTTTTCAAACAATGAGCTCATAAAACAATATATTTAGTCCTAATAAAATCTTATAAAACAACATATATTGTGTGAAGTGTTTGATCTCTCTTTATTTGTTTTGGTGTTGATATTCACTGTGTGGTACTCCCCGTTTATGATCATTTCATGAGGAAACATCTTAATGGCTCGCGGGCTGCAAGCTAGGGCATCATACATTTGTCATGAGCTCATTGTTTAATACTGGCATTGTTTACATATTTTCATTTGGAATGCTTGATGACCTGCGAGCTTTAAGAGCTAGGGCATTGTTCTATTACCTTCAAGGCATTGTGTGAAGCATTTGATCTCTCTTTATTTGTTCTGTTGTTGATATTCACTATGTGGTACTCCCCATTTATGATCATTTCATGAGGAAATGTCTTGATGGCTTGCGGGTTGTAAGCTAGTGCATCATGCATTGTTTATAAGCTCACTATTTGAGCACCTCATGTCCCTATTTGATTGGATGGTAATCAAATAGTGAGCTCATAAACAATGCATGATGCCCTAGCTTGCAGCCTGTGAGCCATCAAGACATTTCCTCATGGAATGATCATAAATGGGGAGTACCACATAGTGAATATCAATAGCAAAAAAAATAAAGAGAGATCAAACACTTCACACAATGTATGTTGTTTTATAAGATTTTATTAAGACTAAATATATTGTTTTATTAAGATTTTATTAAGACAAAGTATTTTGGGTTAGTTTTATGTTTTTTGATAAGATTTTATTAAGACTAAATATATGATGTAAACTCATAATTATACTTGATATATATAATACAATGGTATGTAGTATAGTCTATACATTTGTGAGATGTGATTAATTCAAGGAGGAATTATGAAATATAGTTGTAGGTAGTTATCTCTTCTATAATGATGGAGGAGTAAAAGGTAATGATCAATGAGGTTTCTGCTATTAGATCATACGTTAATACACTTACTATTTTGATCGCAATAACATTGCATGATGCCTGAGATAAAATTCAAAATAGTAAGTGTATTATTTTATTAAGACTAAATATATTGTTTTATTAAGACAAAGTATTTTGGGTTAGTTTTATGTTGTTTTATAAGATTTTATTAAGACTAAATATATGATGTAAACTCATAATTATACTTGATATATATATACTTCAAAGGAGGAATTATGAAATATAGTTGTAGGTAGTTATCTCTTCTATAATGATGGAGGAGTGAAAGGTAATGATCAATGAGGTTGATGCTATTAGATCATACATTAATACACTTGCTATTTTGAATTTGATCTCGGGCATCATGCAATGTTATTGTTGGCATTGCATGCTTTCTGTTGTTGTGCACCATATGTTGTTTTATACATTGTTTATTTCATTGAGACCGTGAGCTTGGCATTTTTAATTTTTTTCTGTTATTGGATCAATGTTGCCATGTTGTTGAGGTTGTAGATGCATTGAATCACCACTGCCATTCTATTTTGATAGCAACAATATAAAAAATAGAGCACCATCTAATCAAATAGGGACATCAGTAAGACATTTAATGCATTATTACTTCATCATGATGATAAAAATTTCATTGGCTCAAAGCACATAGAATGTGGGTAGCTTCATTACTTCATTAGATCTATACCTTTGTTAATTTCACTAGCATCATGCAGCTTTCTTACTTATCTTTTAAAATGCAGATTCAAATATACTCCATGCCATAGCATTAATATATAGATGATGCAAATTTGTGTACCTCTTTGTTTTGATGTAGCTTACTCATTGCATGCAATGGGGCCTCCTTGGGCCTTCCAACCATGTTGTGATGTTATGATCTTTACTTGAAATCCATGATGTACTCATCCCTTAATATGAAGATTTGATGTTTTTCTCCTCTGATTTGATGATTATGTATGCCCCTTCCATTGCTTACACATGCTTGCTCGTGTTTGCCTTGTGTTGATGGGCATGGTGTGTGACTGTTGTGGGTGCATCATTTGGAAATGATGTCACAATAATACCATATAAAACAACAACATCTGGTGTTGTTGTTGCACTGTTTGAATGATGTAGTCACAATAGTGACTCACCAGGTGTTCATGTAGACATAAATGCAGCCATTTACTCTCTGCAACATTCTTCTGAGTGCACATGTCCTGTAGCATGGTTTTTCTTTCAGAAGTGTATGGCTTGACTATGCACATGCATAATTGTAGATGAGGATCAGTAATAAGATGTCATTCATTGCTTAGATATTTTTTATCTAATCCCCATCTCTCTTTTCTTTGCAAGTTCTTGGATCACACAAGGGTACACTAGATTCATACCTAGGTCAAAAATTCATCACTTCAGGTAATGTCTAGCACCCTTATTATTTATGTTCATCCTCTTATGTATACTTGTACTCTTGCATTTTCTTTTGAAATTTATTTTCCTTGTATAATATATACAAGTTATTTTTCATATATATACATGTAATATTTAGATGAAAAAAATTATTTTCCTTTACATGTATCTTTGCATGAAATGAACACAAATTAAACAAGATCATCTAATAATGCAAACTAGGGTATTGTAGTCACTCATCTAGTAATTAGTTCCCCAAACCATTACTAAGAATTGAACATAAGTCTAAGTCCCCAAACCTGTTGTTCTATGTGTCCTTGTTGCCTTCGTAATTTTGGTTCAACCCCTATAGGATGCCCAAGCCTAGAGGCCAAGGAAAGTACCCAAGAGCACTTGAAAAAAAGATGAATGAAACCATTGCCCTTATGTGGGTAAACCCATATAAGTGCTCTTCCTTTGCATCACAACTCCTACTTGAGGATCCACAATCATGCATTTATGTTCAAGACTTATTATTACCTTGGTCCTTTTGAATCTTAGGATGACATCTCAATTGTGAAAGGCAAACCAAAAAATTTCATAGACCAATAACAACCAAGGCATGTGGGTGTCCTTCTATTGTATAGTTATACTCATAAAATATATGTACAGTTATAAAATTTCATGCCTTGAAATTTTATAACATAGTTCCTCTTCATCAAAATAGAATGGAAGTGGTGATTCAATGCATCTACCCACATTCTATGTGCTTTGAGCTAATGAAATTTTTATCATCGTGATGAAGTAATAATGCATTAAATGTCTTACTGATTTCCCTATTTGATTGGTCAGTGCTCTGTTTGTTATATTGTTTCTATAAAAATAGAATGGCAGTGGTGATTCAATGCATCTACAACCTCAACAACATGGTAGAATTCATCCAATAACAGAAAATACATTACAAATGCCAAGCTCACGGTCTCAATGAAATAAACAGTGTATAAAACAATATATGGTGCACAACAGCAGCAAGCATGCAGTGACAGCAATAACATTGCATGATGCTCGAGCTCAAATTCAAAATAGTAAGTGTATTAATGTATTTTATATATCAAGTATAATTATGAGTTTACATTATATATTTAGTCTTAATAAAATCTTATAAAAAAACATAAAACTAACCCAAAATACTTTGTCTTAATAAAATCTTAATAAAATAATATATTTAGTCTTAATAAAATCTTATAAAACAACATATATTGTGTGAAGTGTTTGATCTCTCTTTATTTGTTTTGTTGTTGATATTCACTATGTGGTACTCCCTGTTTATGATCATTTCATGAGGAAATGTCTTGATGGCTCGCAGGCTGCAAGCTAGAGCATCATGCATTGTTTATGAGCTCACTGTTTGAGCACCTCATGTCCCTATTTGATTGGCCAGTGCTCAAACGGTGAGCTCATAAACAATGCATGATGCCCTAGCTTGCAGTCTGTGAGCTATCAAGACATTTCCTCATGAAATGATCATAAACGAGGAGTACCACATAGTGAATATCAACAACAAAATCAAATAAAGAGGGATCAAACACTTCACACAATGCCTTGAAGGTAATAGCAATGATGCCCTAGCTCTCAAAGCTCGTGGGTCATCAAGTATTCCAAATGAAAAGATGTAAACAATGTCAGTATTAAATAGTGAGCTCATGAACAATGTATGATACCCTAGCCTGCAGCCCGTGAGCCATCAAGGCATTTCCTCATGAAATGATTATAAACGGGGAGTACCACATAGTGAATATCAACAACAAAACAAATAAAAAGAGATCAAACACTTCACACAATATATGTTGTTTTATAAGATTTTATTAAGACTAAATATA
Organism: Chamaecyparis obtusa; assembly: GCA_027943335.1. Lineage (NCBI taxonomy): Eukaryota > Viridiplantae > Streptophyta > Pinopsida > Cupressales > Cupressaceae > Chamaecyparis > Chamaecyparis obtusa. The sequence continues at coordinate 20,366 of BSBK01004221.1, forward strand.
TTGTTTTATTAAGATTTTATTAAGACAAAGTATTTTGGGTTAGTTTTATGTTGTTTTATAAGATATTTATTAAGACTAAATATATGATGTAAACTTGATATAACAAACAAAGCATTGGCTAATCAAATAGGGACATGAGGTGCTCAAACAGTGAGCTCATAAACAATGCATAATGCCCTAGCTTTCAACCTGTGAGCCATCAAGACATTTCCTCATGAAATGATCATAAACAGGGAGTACCACAGTGAATATCAACAACAAAATAAGTAAAGAGAGATCAAACACTTCATACAATGTATATTGTTTTATAAGATTTTATTACTTGACTAAAATTTTTTTTTTTTTAACACAAACATGTAAATGCAAAGATGTAAACAATTCCAATATTAACATTGATATTGTATCAAAGATGCCCTAGCTCTCAAAGCTCGCGCGTCATCGAGCATTCCAAATGCAAAGATGTAAACAATGCCACTATTAACATTGATATTGTGCCATTAAATCAACAAATGCCATCAAAATGAAATCGATTTAATGAGAAGACAAAGCTCAAATGCCTACCTCAAGTCATGGTTGCAATATGAAGATCAAATGCTAAGGAGCTATGTTATAAAATTTCAAGGCATGAAATTTTTTAACTATACAAATATAAAATTTCAAGGAATGAAATTTGACCTCTGATTTGACCTTGATAATGTCCCCTCCATTGCTTATGCTTGATCATGACTGCCTTGTGTTGATGGGCATGGTGAGTTACTGTTGTCGATACATCATTTGGAAATGATGCCATAGAAACGCCAAATGGAACAACAACATCCGGTGTTGTTGTTGCACTATTTGGATGATGCAGTCACAACAGTGATTCACCAGGTGTTCATAGAGACATAAATGCAGCCACAACAGTGATTCACCAAGTGTTCATAGAGACATAAATGTAGGGCTTCATTTGGATTCCAGTGCCTATACATTGCACATGTTCCTGAAAGCATTTTCCTGAGTGCACATGTTTTGTAGCATTGTGATCAATTGCTCGTGAGCAATGAAGATGGACTTCCCTTGAGAGTAGCCCAGCTTCCAGGTACTTTAAAGATTGATCCTTTCTTTTACTATACAATATAATAGTCATAATGTAATGCACTAACCCCATGTGTGGTCCCTTGCAATAACTAATTATAATAATCTCATTATTATCTTGCAGGGAATAATTTATTTTACGAAAAACTTAATGATGAATGATTGTGCATTTTCAGGCTGACCATACGCACATGGTATCATATTTTGATTTCATTGCAAGATCATATTTCATTTCATCCCTTTCTTCAAGTATATTAGGAATCTCTAGCTGTAATTAGGAAGAAGAAGAAGATGCTTATTGTCGAACACAGATTGAAGAAGAGTACTGCAAAGAGCACACCTACCATACCAAGGAAGTTTGACAAGAATAAGGAATATGGCTTAAATAGAATGGGAAGACATATTTCTAGCCTGGGCTTGGATCCTTCAACAATTAGCTTGATAATAAATGAAGCAGATGAGAGCTACGCAATTAGCTTCCAATAAAAATCTCATAAATGAACTATGTGTACCCCAATTCATGTGCCATCTACACGTACCCAAAGGATATATTTAAAAAAATAAGGCTAAGGCTTAAAGAAGTTAATTTTGCATCACTAGATAGATCTTTAAGCCTTACCCTTGTTGTTTCAAATATATCCTTTGGGTACACATAGAGGCCACAGGAATTGGGGTACACATAGTTCATTTATGGGATTTTTTTTGGGAAGCTAATTACTCATCTGTCATCTACTTCATTTTTATGAAGCTAATTGTCATAGGATCCAGGCCTAGGCTAGAAATATGTCTTCCCAAAAACATAAAAAACATGCACATAAACATGACAGCTAAGAAACATAAATGTAGGCATCATGGTCACAATTTTTTGGAGACAACATAATTGAGTTGTATACCCAGACGATGTAAAGAAACTACTACTCCTCTGGTTCCAGAGAGAGAGAGAGGTGTAGGGGCACCAAGGACCTACAAACAAAACATGAAGACTATGAAGGAATGGAAGTCAGCTCATGAAAATTAGGGGTTCAAGAAGTTCAAAGGCATTATCAATAGTGGAAATCACATTAATTATGATGTATTGGCTTCTATAATGTTTTGATGTCGTGTAATGGCAGTTGAATGAAGAAAACTTAGTTTATATCATTGAAAGGATTCAATAAATGTCACATGGACCATTGGTGTCCAATAGATGTTTTAGGATGGTTAGGATTATAGGAAAGATTCTGTTAAAGTCTCCTAGGTGTTTAACAACCTTTGGAGTTCTTGAATTTCCTATTTATAAGGTTTTTAAAGTTTAAAAGTTTAAATATTTAAATTACAATGGCTAGCAGCCATTTAGGTGGGAAATGGGGTTTTAATGTTAAATCACTTAACTAAACCCTCTAACCAACCAAAGAGGTTGAGGAATTTATGTGAGGATTATTATATGTAATTGGAGAATCTATTGTATGACAATGAGGCCTAGAGTGTACGACAAGAACAAGAGTATGAATGAAAGATCAGTTTTAGTTTGAAAATTTTATGTTCACTTCATTGTAGATGAATTCCAATACCTCCTAATTTGATATGTGAGTTTATATTGGAATAGTAAGCAATCTAAAAGCATTAATTCACTGGTTGAATGTATTGTGATTCAATTTAATTCATTGTTCCTTACGTTTAGACTGGTGAAAGCTTGACTGTGACAGCAAATGCATTGAATGTTTTGAAGTTATTTATCATTTCTTCATGTAATTGATTGGGTTAATGGTTTAGAAAATTCAATAAGTTATTAGAAGGTTACATTTCATAGTTTGGAGGATTGTAGAGGCATGTGGCATGACTGTACCTTCTTGGACAATGGCCTGGACTAGTTTTTATTAAGTTTCCTTTGGTGTTTTGGAGACTAACTTGTAAACTATATCATTTCCATGGACCTAAAGGCCTAGGACCCATGGAAAGAGGATACTAACTGTAGGCTATGGTTTTAGACCTTTTTATCTATCTTGAAAGGTTGAAACACTCAAACGTTAAGTAAAAGCATGTTCATGAGTTCAAAGCAAAGACATTAAAATAAAACCAAGCCACCTCAAGATTGTTGCCAAAAATAAGTGCTATAGAGCACTGTTTGATTTTCTTAAATGAGAGGTATGTGGGTGTGCTCTCTGAGCACAAGGAGCTTGCTTCTAATGCATACTAAGGATGATGTATATGATGCATAAGTGCTAAGAAAAGATTGAAAGAAACTAGTTCATTCTATTATGCTAAGCTAAGATGAGTTATAAAACATGAAATCTAACAATTATTATCAAAAGCTTAAAGATCTAGGATGAATTTAGCAAGATAACAATGCATAAAATGAGAGCTAGCTAATTTCCCTTTTCTCTTGGAAGAGAGGGGTATTTATAGGATTTGGGAAGGCCTTGGGTTAGGAGGAGAGTTAGAGTTTGGGGTTTAGTTAGGGGTTGAGTCAAAGGGATAAGGATAGAATTTTTAAGTAGGTTTAAAAGTGAGATTAGGAAATTCTAGAAGAGGTTAGGGATCTCTAGGATATTTTGAAGGTTTTACGAATTTAATAAATATTTTATTTATTAAAAGGATTTTTGGCATTATTTATCAATTAATATCAATAAATAGGGGGAAATCATTTAAACTTGATTTAAATGATTTTGAGAAGGGATTCTTTAATTAAAGATGTTTAATTAAAATAGGAGAAGGGATTTATGACATAAAAAGTAACTAATTAATTAAATAATTAATAAATTAATAAATGATGATGTCATCAGGGGTTTTTAGAAAAATAAAAATACTTTTATTTTCTAATGGATTTTTAGGTGTCTACATTTTTCCCCTCTTTGATGCGATACCGCAAGTGGCGTGGTGTCAAAGACAAGAAAATAAGATGCCCCAGCCTAGAATTTAGAGGAATAAGGGGTTGTGCCCCCTCGAGAAAATAATGCAAAGAGAAAATGTTGTGGAATTTTCTTGAAAGGAAATAGAAGGGGAAAGACCAAGGAAGAAGGGGAGATAAAGAACCAAGCTTCCAAGAGAAAATATGGATGAATGCAAGATGAAGATGGAATGCAGAATGCAGCGATATGAAAGATGCAAGATTAATCTAGATGATGCAGGATGGGGGATTTTGGGAGCTCCAAGTGCAAATGTGGAGAGAACAACCTAGTTTTATATAGAAATGGTAGAAACTTTCCAAGGTTACAAAAGAACACAAGGCTTCGTCACCAGTGTTGCATAGGACTGATGTGAAAAAGACACACAGGGTTGCCCCACCATCACACATGAATCCAAGAAGAAGCATGGTAGAAATGATGTTGGAGAAACCATAAGAAAATGACATTTCCCAAGTGCACCATGTAACCAAGAAGATCACATGTGAACCATGAAAGGGTCATATCCAATTGACTCATAGGCAAAAGAAAAATATCAAAAGACCTTGCCCCAGATTGCTCTCATTCATAGCGCACCATGATATAAAGGATCATGGCCGGGTTGAGGAGAGGAAGCAACAAGAAGCCATAAAAGATCAACAAGATCCAAAGGAAAAAATCAAAGACCAAATGATAGCTCCAAAAGACATCCTTTTCCAAGGAGAGAGACTGATTTGAGGGTTTGATTGATGGTGGGAAGATTGGTCTGAACATGTGGAAGGATACATCGACACAGACCTAGTGTGATTGGTGGAAGATTAGGTCTAACATGAGGAAGGATACATCCTCAAGGACCCATTGATTGATGAGAGAATGAGTTTTTTGGTTCACTAGAAAATGATGAGTCAGGGAACAATTGTGATGATCAAGGATAGTCGACAATTGATGTTGCTGAAGTACAAGGCTGGGTAGGACAAGATTTCTAATCAAATGCTGCTACAGGACTGACAAGGATATGTACAACAAGACACAATGATTATGTACATAGATGGGGAGATTATAGACAATGGCTATGTACATAAGCTCAAGATTGGGGATAGGAGGATCATGCTATATAAGAATGATTGCGCTATACAAGATATGGTACAAGAGAGGATATAAGATATGGATAGGCTAGAGTGCCGATTTGATTGAGGATTAAAAAAAAGAGGAATGTTGGGGGATGGTGGTGGGGATGGGGATGGGAGTTTGATAGATAATGACTTGGTCCACTATGTATGGCACCTGATTTCTAGGTTTTCACCAACATACTTGTCCAAGGCGCTTGAATTGCCAAGTTTTCACCACTAGACGAATGATTTTTTCTTTGCTTTTTTTATTTTTTTTTATTTTTTTTCTTTTTTCATTTTTTATGGATTTTTTGAATATGTAGGACCTGGTTCAGGCATAGAACCTCTTTATATGGATGATGTTGATAGGATCAATCAAGGGTTCACCTTTTGGTGTAGATAACTGATAGGCTCCGGAGCCGAAGCATGTTGTGACAACATAGGGGCCCAACCAAGTAGGCTCAAACTTGCCTTTCTTTTCTCTATGTGCTTGGACCTTCTGATTTTCTTTTAGGACCATGTCACCAACCTGGAACTATCTAGGAAGGACCTTTTCATTATAAATCCTTTTGAGTAAATTTTGGTATGCAACCAAGTGATCATATGCTTGCTGTCTCTTTTCATCTAGCAGATCCAGCTATGTGAGACGTTCCACTTGAAAGTCTTCATCTGTGGTATGATTTCTCATGGAGACTCACAATGATGGGATCTTGACCTCAATGGGTAGAATAGATTTAGCACCATATACAAGGGAATATGGGGTGGTGCCTGTGGGAGTGTGATAAGAAGTGTGATAGGCCTAGAGGGCGGGATTTATTTGGAGGTGACGGTCACACCATAATCATTGACAACCTTCTTGAGGATTTTGAGGATTATTTTATTGGTTGCCTCAACTTGGTGATTTCCTTGCAAGAAATATGGACTGGAGAAATGGTGATAGATGTGGATTCTAGCACACAGATCATCCACATGTTAGTTTTCAAAAGGTGTGCCATGGTTTGTGAAGATGGTAGATGGTATGCTGAAGCGGAAAATGATATGGTAAAGGATGAACTTGGATATTTGGATGCCAGTAGTTAGGGTGAGCAAAATTTCTTCAACACATTTGGTGAAGTACTCTATGGTATTTATTATGTACTTATGTCCATTAGAAGAGAGGGGAGTGATTAAGTCGACAAGGTTGAATCCCCCACATGAAAATGGCCAAGGTGGCACAATGGCCTGCAAGTCTTGTTCTAGTGCATGAATCAGATTTGCATGTTGCTGACATGGTAAACATTTCCTGATGAATTCACAAGTGTCATGTTCCATGGTTGGCCAATAATACCCAACTTGAAGCAACTGCTTTGCTAGAACCATGCCACTTGTGTGGGCAAGGAAAATTCTAGCGTGGACCTCTTGTAAAGCTAGGACGGCATCATTTGAATCTAAACACCTAGAAAGGATATTGTGATATCCTTGATGATAAAGGGTGTTGGCTACAAGAGTCTAGCAGGAAGCTTTATGAATTAGGTTTTGGCATTGATTATTGGTGAGATGGGGAGATATCATACCATTCTTTATATATGCATGGATGTCATGGTACCATGGGAACTAAGGACTAACCAAGACACACACCATTTCTGTATCGGTGTTCACATAAGCAAGCATGTGTAGCTACGGGACTAAAAATTTGTACTGAGTTGAATCATGAGGGATCTCCAATAAGGATCCAATGGTTTCCATTGCATCATCTGCTTTGTTCTGAAGCCTCGGTATCTATGTGAACTGTAGATTCAAGAAATGCTCTTTCGGTCTGTCCACCAAGTCTTTGTAGGGTAGCAGCTTGTCATCCTTTGTTTCAAATTCATCTAGGGCTTGCTTTATAATCAACTAGGAGTCTCCAAACACTTGCAATTCTATGATATTCCATTGGATAGATGTCTTGAGGCCTAAGATAAGTGCCTCATATTCTACAATGTTATTAGTACATGGGAATCCCAATTTGAATGAATTTGGAATATAGTCACCTTGAGGTGTGATGAATAGGATTCTTGCCCCTGATCCATGCGATGTGTAGAAGCCATCAAAGTATAGCTTCCATATAGGTTGTTCTTCAATCATACATAGGTGCTCATCAGGGAATTCCATGATTAGTGAATAGGCATCCACCAATGGTGCTTCTACTAGCTAATCGGCAATTACTTTCCCTTTGATTGCTTTTCGATCTATGTACTGGATGTCAAACTCGCTGAGTAGCATGACCCATTTTTCTATATGGCCTATGAGATTCATTCTAGATAATAGATATTTGAGTGGGTCCACCTTTGAACTAAGCTTGATTTTGTGGTTGATCATGTAGTGTCTAAGCTTTTGAGTAGCGAAGACCACTACAAGGCACGCTTTCTCCATGGGTGAATAGTTAAGCTCATAGCTAACAAGAGTTCAGCTGATATAGTAGATGGCTCTCTCTTTGTTGTTGTCATCATGTTGTCACTAGTAAATTTTAGCTTTTTTTTCGATGAGGTTTAGTCAATTATTAGATGCCTATTGGTCAGATAATCGACCATAATGGTCATCATATTTTTTTAGTCAAAAATACCACACTTGAAATCTCTGTTGCAATTGCGACGTCAATAGTGGTTGAACTATCGATGGAAATGATGTCGAAATCATTGCTTCAACCTGGAAGAATTCCCGGCTATAGCGTTATCTCTGCGACCAATGTAGGTCAAAATTGTGATGTACAATTGTCACAATAAACATCGAATGTATAGCTTTCTCGTCGATATGTCTATTCTTTGTTGGTTGAAAAAGTGACAAAAAATTTAATTTTTTAAATATATATATATATATATATATATATATATAAAATCAAATTAAGCACAATAATATTATGTCGCTGTTGTTTACTGTTTAAGAATAGTCACACATTTTGTCTTATTTCACACAAACATGTTCTTTCCCGATCTACAAAAGTGGAGACACAAACAACCCCTCTAACTATTGAGCCATCATGATTAATCCCCTTCTCGACAAGTTATTTGGAAGCATGGTAGAATGAAAAATCAGTAAATGGGCTGAAACAGAGGAGAAAAGAGAAAAGGGACAAGCTGGTTTTAGACCGAAACACTCCACCATAGATCACAGACTGACTCTTAGATACTTAGTTGAGAAAATATGGGACACTCCGAGTGACAAGGCTTTTTACTGCTTTGTTGACTTCAAAAAATCCTTTGACACTATCCCTCATCACAAACTATGGAAAAGAATGGAAGAGCTGGGAATACCTATGGTGCTAAGGACAGCAGTACACAGACTATATGAATAGGTTAAGGCCAAAATCAAAACTACAGATGGGTTATCAGAGTGCTTTGGCAGCCTTAAAATCAAAACCATAGTGCCTTATAAGATCTTATTGGTAGAAGTGGGTGCCTTTCCCTTAGAAATTGTTGCATTGGTCCAACTGATATGCTACTTAAAGAAAGAGGGGGATGCTTTGAGGATTGAATGGGTTGTGGGAGAGTTTGGGAAAGGCTTTCTCAGACTGCCACTCTCCACCACCTGCCATTTCCACCTTAGCATTCCCATTTCTTGGGGATACTTCTCACCGCATATGACAAGGTAGAGCTCCTTGTCCATTTCCAATTGTACATCTTCTTTCCTCAATCCTGCATGCAATACATATTTAGTTCCACCAAACTTACTTTGAAATTACAACCTTTTAAGGATAGGAACACAAATATAAGAGAGAATAGATCCACCACTAATGTCAAACCCACTCATTTTTTTCAATACTACTAAAACTAAGATAAAGATATTTGTGAAGGTTTTATAGACGTAGGTTGCTGAATCATCATCTCTACACTGGTACTCAATCTAGACTAAGACCTTAAATTATTGAGCTTCTCTTTGTTTTGAGAAGAGTATAACATTCTCTACTTAATAGGGCCAACTACGTGTTGGTGGAAGCTCATCTGGCCCCTCCTAGGAGCCTCTTATGACCCTTTACGATATTTTAAGACCTCTAAGATGTATTCTTAGGGATTGTAAATGGTTGTAAAGAGTCATAAGGGGTCTTGGGACACACCAGTTGAGAAATATAATTGTAGGCATCATGGTCACATTTTTTTTGGAGACAATGTAATTGAGTTGTATACCCAAGTGATGGAGTGCAACTTCTGCACCTCTGATTCCAAGTTGACACTACGGGATCCAAAGACCATAGATAAGGAATAAATTTAGAGAGCAGAGGAGGGCCATAATGATAAAACTAATATAGGACAAACCTCAAGTTAAATGAGCTTGCAACTGCAAACATTTTAATAGATTTTTATTATTAAATAATGAAATTTGCATATACTAGTGTTCTAAGCCCCCTCATTACATGATTTATTATTGTAAGCCCCCTCTAACTTACGCATCTAGAAAATGAAACTACAACCTATTGGGATTGAGACAAACCTTATAGAAAAACAATAGCTAGGAAGGATCACTTCCCAACATCTATTGAATACATCTATTGGAGGACCTTGTATTCATGAGCTACACCTTGTATTCATGAGCTACAAATGTATTCAATAGATGTTGGCAAGTGATCCTTCCTTGTTGTTGTTGTTCTATAAGGTTTGTCTCAATCCCAATAGGTTGTAGTTTCATTTTCTAGATGCATAAGTTGGAGGGGGCTTAGAACACTAGTATATGAAAATTTCATTATTTAATAATAAAAATCTATTAAAATATTTGCAGTTGCCTCATTTAACTTGAGGTTTGTCCTATATTATTTTGATCATTATGGCCCTCATCGGCTCTCTAAATTTATTCCTTATCCATGGTCTTTGTATCCCATATTGTCAACTTGGAATCGAAGGTGCAGAAGTTGCACTCCATCGCTTGGGTATACAACTCAATTACGTTGTCTCCAAAAAATTGTGACCATGATGCCTACAATTATGTTTCTCAACTATTGTGAAATCTGCATTTATGTTTCTCAACTATCATGTTTATACCTTCTTCTCTCATTTTCTGGTGTAATTCCTCTTTGAGTACTCCCTTTCTCCTTTGCATCCAAAATGAACTCATTCCAATCCCTCACTAGAATAAAGGGAGGACACTCATACTGGAATAAAGGGAGGATGCTCAAACTTCAATGAGACTTCATACCATGCAGCATTCATAGATTATGTTCAATGCGTTATTTATGCTTGTATTGGTGGGAAAACTCTTGAAAATTTGCAAAAGAGATTGCATTCAACCATGTTGTTTACATGACACATATAGTTTACCTCCAACCTAAATCAGCATTGCATACAAATATATGGATGGTGCATGGTATGAAGCCTCGCTCAAGCTTGAAAATGATAGTCAATCCATAGTCAAGGTCAAGGAACAAATGGAATAACCAAGAAAACACTATATGTTAAATTATGTGATTGATAGTAGATTGGGGCTCACCTAAGCCATAAACATGAAGAATTATTATTAAAAAAAATGTAAACCATATATATGCGCACTTGAGGCAAAGAGAAGTTACGTCATATCCATATTAAAATATTAGTTACAATATGAAAATACTAAACTAACTAATTCCTGAGTTCATCTCTGCGTATGGTCGTAACAAAGATATGTGATTACAATACAGAGAAGGCATTGTAAAAATATAATTTCAGAATTTTCCCTAGCCTGACATGTTTTGCACTCAAATCCTTCATCGTGGATAAGTGGAGATGGGCAGATAGATGCAGATGAGTTATCATCGACCCAACTAAAGTATCTGCAGCCATTATTTCCCTGTGATGCCTAGTCTACATTAGTTCTTATATTATAATGAATAGTATTTACATTAGAAACATTAAATATATACACATTAGCAACCTTTTTTCTATTTGGGTAGCACCAAAATTGTCATCCAGGGTTGTTTGGTGTCCATGAAGTCTTCAACACACACTGCCCACCACCACATTGATAGTTTGGCACATTGACAAGAGTCATCGAGCCTATATCAATAATGCACCGCACCATCGTTACTACATTTATTATTTTTATATGATTATTTTTATTTGAAATACACCAAGGAGTACCATCAGAAATATTAACCATTTACAATAATGAAAAGTAAACCTAAATCAAATAGCTCATTTTTTTATCAGCATGTGTAGTCTATGTGTATATGAAAAATGAAATAAATACAAAGCTGAAATAAAATAGTGAACAAAATAGTATTCCACATAGAGTGAATGAAGTATACCATCAAAAGAAGGTGACAAAATCCTATCACGAAGCACAAACATAGGAAATCAAAAAGGGACAAAAGACAAGAAATAAGAAAAATCATTACGACTATAGAAAAATCATTTATACTATAATAAAAAAAAGAAACACTCTTTGTCAACAATTTTCAAAATCATTAGGACTATAGAAAAATAATTAAGACTACAAAATCAAATTTTAGAAATGGACGGTTCTAATGCTTTGCCATTACAACAATTAAGCGTCCATCATTTGGTATTGTGTATTCCATTTAAGTATGTCAACAATGTTCAAAATCCTGTCACTAAGCACAAAAAAGAAATAAGAAAAATCATTAGGACTATAGAAAAATCAAGTTCTAGAAATGGACAGTTCTGATATTGCTTTGCCATTACAACAATTGAGCATTCATCATTTAGTACTTCTTAGTGTATTCCATTTAATTTTTTTAGTTGTCATGTTTATGTGCATGTTCTTTATGTGTTTAGATTCTCTCCCTCGCAGGGGATACGTCGATAGGTAATTGATTTGAAAGCATAATGATTTTACAATCTTTTTTCAGGATAGGCGTAATCATTCGACCAAACTTAATTAGCAACATTTGTGATATATGTCAAGTACTTATAATCAGTATGCCCAACAAATAGATACTTATTAGTAAAAGCATGTCCTTTGGTTTACTAGTTTACTTATAATTAGTACGTCCTTTGGTTTACTAGTTTAATCTAGTTTAAGAATGGTTTGTTTCATGTTTGAATGTACCATTGAATGAAGCTTAGCTATATTAAGTACAATCTTAAGACTCATGACTCTTCAAATTCTCTTGTTTCCTTCAGACCTCCAAACATGTGTACTATGAGTAGCCCTCCAAAAAATGGACTTGTGATGATTTTCACAATAGTACATGTGTTGGAGGACTACTCAAAGTACTACTTAGGAAAATCTGAATGTTCATCACCTATGCATATAAGAGCTGATCATAGAAGGTATATGCTAGACCCAGAAGCAAATAGATTTGTGGTGATTTTCACAATAGTACATGTGTTGTCGGATAAGCTCCCAATAGCGCTCAGGAAAATATGCATGTTTAGCACCTGTGCATATGAAGTGGCTCTAATGGAAGATACAATCACTAAATTCTGCATACTCCTTATTTTGTTTTGGGTTGATATTGTCTGACATGGTCTTTCTTAAATGGAATGACTCATTACTTGTACATTGACTAGAATGTTGGTGGAAGAAGGATGATTTTTTTGCAACTATTTTTTCAACTCTAATTTTATGAGCTGATTTTGGTTAGAATTCATTGAGGTCTGAAACAAAGGATAATTGTCATTGAAATAAGACTTGTCCATTACCAATTTGAAATATTTTCATTGATAGAAGCTAAGATCTGTCACACTTAATGCCAATGGAATTTCGTGTTTGAAAGAGGAATAAATTAAAGTAGTCTTAATGAGACCTAAACCTTTAACAATGTATTAGGGATTAGATTAAAGATTGGAGTCTAGTTGTTAGCAAATGCACAAAATTGTCAAAGTTCCAATGACAACTTTTTGCGCAAAAAAATGCAAGAAGAAGGGAACTAATGGGAAAATAGTTTGAAAGTCAGTTATAGGCATTTGCACCCATAGAAAACTATGCCCGCATGTCCCATGGGATGCCATGCCTCCTCCAATGTTTATACATATACCCTGCGGTAGTCAGACTGTGTGTCGTGCCTGTGCAGAAAGTATTTATTACATAATTTTCAAAGATGATATAAAGATATTATATTTTATACTTAGCAAGATTTTAATATTAATATGCTTAGCAAGATCTTGCTAAGTATAAAATATAATCTTGATTATACATAATCTTGCTAAGTAAAAAAAAGGTGAATTTCATTTCTCATTTCATTATTTCATTTGTGAAAAAAAGAAGTGCAGTGCGCGTGCGAAGGAGATAAGTCCCTTCATTTTAATATTAATATAATTTTCATATTCATTTTATCAAAATAAATTGATTTTTCATACGAATTGTACGAAAGGATGCATTGGAGGAGGCATCGCATCACATGGTAAATAGGGGCACAGTGTTCTACAGGTGCAAATATGTTGCATTGTAGCCGATGTCGCTCTACAACAAGGCATAGATATCCATCAAAGCATGAAGGATAGAGGATTTTCTCCAAATTTTGTCATTGCAAATGCCCTGGTGGACATGTACGCCAAAAGTTGAAGCATAGACAAGGCATGTGAACTATTTCACAAAATGCCTCAAAGAAATGAGGTCTCATGGAATGCCATGATTGCAGGATATATTCAAACTGGATTTTTTGAAAAGGATTTTAAAACTTTTAAGAAAATGCAATTGGTAGATGTAAAGCCAAATTCCATAACCTTTGTTAGCATACTTCTAGTGTGTGCCAAAATGGGAGCTTTGGAGTAGGGTATGGACGATCAAACATAGATGTGATGAACTCTATTGATCATGGTCAAAAGATTCATCTCTTTTTTTAGAAGTTTTTTTACCATAGTTTTTTTACCACAAAATTAGATTTCTTCTCAAATTTGTATACAAGAAGGGCTTGTGAAAAGATCTACAGATATGTAGTTTTCTTTGTGACATTCTTTACTAAATTGAAGAAATGGTTCATTCATTGATTCTACTAGGAAATATGAATGATCAAAGATCAATTAAGTAGAAAATTAAAGTTGACAAAGAGGATACTTGGTGATCTTTTTATTGGGAGTTAAGGTCTAAACTCCATAACAGAGCCAAGTGAAGATTTCTTCACTTCACTACCAAGTTATCATGTGACATTCTTTCTTACAAATAATTGTTTGTTTTTCTCAGGGATGCCCTCATATGGATGAGGTGTGTATCCTTGATCATAACCTCTTCCTTGGTTGATAGTGTATGTCTACTATAAACAAATCCCTTAGAAAAATTTAAAGATAAGAAGAAACTAAAATATAAATCTGCGAGCGAGCCCTATAAAGGAAGCTGTGCACACACTTCAAATGTAAAGCGCAAGATGGATAGTGAATTAAAGGAGTACAAATTTATGGGAAAAAAAGTGAGAACAGGTCATGGATTCAAATTTGTAAGAAATGATGAATTAACCAAATAAAATGATGTGGAAAGTATGAATGGAGAAGGTAAAATTAAGGATCAGCAGCAGGTAACTAAGAAAAGAAAACTCATGAAATGGAAGAAAGGAAAGGGAACCCATCAAAGGGTGCTAGAAAAAAATTGTATTGTGGATTGTGAAATAGGGGAGGTGGGAGGACAACCCGTGCCAAAAATATTAAAAACCTTTAAAGATGGAGTCTATTGAGCCTCATGAAAGCAAAGGAAATAAAGATGAATAAAATAAAAAGTGAAAACTATTTCATCAAATGTGGAATGCATATTTCACGAGATAGAAGAACATAGAAACCAACGGTCAAAAGAGCATGGATTAATGTTGAAGGTTTCTTATCATAATGAACCTTTGAAAAAGGAGTCATCTTGTTGGCCTCCATTTGTATCTTCTACATCCAATTCATTTAATTTTTTCTGCTATACTAAGTCTCTTGACACTATATCTAGATGACAAGGATCTCCATTAGAGTGCTTTGTTTCATTATTTCCTGTAAGGAATGTAAAATCTGAAAAACCATCAATGATTAGACACACAAATGCAAGAAAAGGTGACTTGTTAGATTCTTGTAATTTGAGGATCTCTAGTCCAAAATGAGAGGTAATTGATGATGCACTAAGTGACCAAAGACCTATGTAAACCATTGGGAACAAATGGAAGTCCAAGGTTGATAAGTGTATGAGAAATGGTAGTTGTGGAAGAGCTTGTAATTATTTTACAAGAACAAAGCCAAAAGATGAAGGTCTTCACAAGCATTTCAACATTGGAGGGAGTATTTAGAGTTCAAGAGAGACGGGGGAAACTTTATTTATATGATATGGGAGTTGATATGGTCAATTATGAAAGTACAAAATCAACACAATATGGAGATTCATTTGCCAAAAAATATAAAGCACATTTTCTACTAAAGATAGAATGCCAAGATCTTGCTACCTTCCTGAAAAAGAGAGGGATTGATTAAGTAGGATGCATTTTATTTTGTTAATGTTTGGTTGAGTTCTGGTTGTAATAAAAATGGATTGATTTGTAGGATCAATCTCCTCTTTTGTCTTGATCTATTTTGTATGGTCAAGGGTTCCTCAGGCATACCTATGAGCCTAGGAGACCCTTAGTCCATGTGGATCCTAGTTGGCTCTGAATGGCTAAACTTAGTTTTAGTTTATTTTCTTTAGTTTTAAAGAATTTGAGGGATCTAGACCTTAGATCACCCTCTTAGTTCTTTTAGGAAGTTGTTATTGATTTTTAGTGCACTTTTGAAAAAGTTGCACAGATTGTGAAATGTTGTTAATTTTTTGCAACACTGTCGGCAAATTGTAAGTCTGGTTCTCCAACGACCACAACCAATTTCATGTTGGTTGGATCAGTTGGAAGACTTTTTGGACGTGGTTTTTAAACCTTGTCCAATCACGGGATTGGCACAAGGAGATGATCTTCGAAGTAGCATTGAATAAAAGAAACCCAAAAAACATTCTGAGTACATTTTTTTATCATACTCTATCTGTTGCAAATAGGTAGATGGATTGATCATTCCGCAAGTTCATTGTATGCATTGTTTATTCGAATCCATCTTAGTTTTGACTATCATTTTATTTCAAGTTTTAGTTACATTTACACAGTCGGTTATGAATTAAACACATGGCTTGACTATCATAGAAAACCTGATCATGTAATGGTTAGAGAGTTTTAATGTCACTGCAAGTTCATTTGTGCATCCATAGTTCTTGTTAGAGTTCATTTAACTAGACTTTGCAAACATTGTATTTTAAATGTGGTGTCTCTATGACAATCAATAGTGCTAGGCTAAGTGGCTATAGTTGTGGAGAAGATTCAGTGACATCTTAGTAGATAGTACAGTCTACGCCGAATGGTCTTAACCCAAATCTAAATAACCAAATGTATAAGGAACGTTGTTGTAGGCTCAAACTAGAGATTGACAGAATTTGAATACCAGAACTTTCTATAACAGTCACATACCTTATGTAAAGATTGAGCTCAAGCTGGGACGTATCTCCTGCGTGCGCACTGCCCTTCTTGTTTTTTGCAAATATGGTTATGTGAAAGAATGGCTGGAAAAAACCTAAAGCTTCAAAGTCAGCATGAGATATCATAGAAAGTCTTACAAACAATCCAATGATTGGATGTTTGGGTTGTTGCTTTATATGCCCATTGCTTTATTGCATAGCTGATAATTCTCTGGCAATTTTTTATAGTGATCTTATGGTATTTGAAAATCTACATACATAATAATGATGCTTATGAAAGATGTTAGTGAAAGAGTCCTGAAACAAGGTTGACAAATTTGCAGGTTTGGTGATGGGCAATAGAAATTTGACTTCCGGTCTTCCTACAGACTAGCAACTATGGGTAAAGCCTAAATTATCCAGCATGGGGAGGGGGTTTATTTAGAATTATAGACCATAAAATCACATGATTGTGACATATGAATCATAAGTAAAGGAAAATTTGCATAATAAAGCTTGATAGTGATTTAGAAAATAAGAGAATCATATTTTAAAAGAACTCCTATGAGGCAGAAACCTTGTGAATGAAACTTGACAGAGATAGTACTAAAAAATTGGTGAATGCAATTAAAAACTTGTCTCCCACAGAAATAGAAAAATTGAGAGCACATTATAACATGCAAAGACTCTCTATTGGATATAAAAATGATTTATGCCACTAAACTAAATAAAAGTATCAGTCACAAAGGTTTTTTTTGGGCAACTAGGAGTCTAACCAATATCCAAAAGATCCAATTAAAGGTAGTCAATGGTTGCCTGTCAAGAGGCCTTCATAAAATTTCATCCTGAAACAAAATAAATTAAATATTCGTGGTTACATGATTAAAAGAGCCATTCTTCACTCAACGTTGGAATCACTGAACATAGACATTTTTGAATCTGTTAGTGACAAGTGAACATGAGGCAAGGAATCAAGACTACTACAAAAGACTTGCATAAACTTAGCAGGAACCTGACCTAATAAAAACTACATAAAATTTAAAAATTGTAAAACATTTAATATTATTATTTATTTTATTTCCACCATTGCAAAGCAGTGAGTCACCTCTCTTACTCTTCAGATTTCCATTACTAAACCTGAGTCAAGTGAATATCACTATATGGCTCCAAAATTGGTTGTACAGATATTTTCAACAAGTGATGGATCTTGGGGAAAACAATCATTATCCAAATTAACTTATTAAACAAACCTAGTAGCACAATATTAAGTTGTTTGGTACAGAATAGATGGAGGTCCACAAAATAAGAATTAAGATGAAGAAGACATATGAAAGCACAATGCAAAAATGAGGAAGGTTCCCCACCTGCATTGAAGAGGAGCACTAAGTTTTAATCCCATTTAAGGTTAGGAACATCAGAGTGGAGTCCATTAGACAAAGATAGTCCCAGAAGACAAAAAAACATTTTTGCAAATTTGTTGAAAAAATTATAAGAGCATAATAGGATGGGCTCAAGTGACAAAGCATAAAGGCTTTCAAAGTGGTGCCCTAAGTTCAAATCTCCACAAGACTAAGGAAAGCTCCCAATCTATAAACAAGAGGGATAGGAAAGTTATAGACTCATCTCAGGTAGGGACATCATAATGG
Organism: Chamaecyparis obtusa; assembly: GCA_027943335.1. NCBI lineage: Eukaryota > Viridiplantae > Streptophyta > Pinopsida > Cupressales > Cupressaceae > Chamaecyparis > Chamaecyparis obtusa. The sequence continues at coordinate 38,372 of BSBK01004221.1, forward strand.
AGTCTATTAGAGAAAGACAGTCCCTGATGAGAAAAATAGACATTTTGAAAAATGTTTTCAAAAAATAATAACAACAAAATGGGATGAGCTCAAGTACCAATGCATAGAGGCTTTATTTGATTCACAGTATATAAGATTTATTGGTTCATGCAATATAATGCAAAATATTAGTTCTCATGTTGAGATGCTTGGTTTTTCTTAAATTGAGGGTCATGAAGAACTATAGGTTTATCAAGGAAGTCCCATGATTATGCACTCCTATTACATGGAGGTATGCCCTTTGGTCCAGGATTGATAAGATTAGTGATGAATTTTGCAAGAGAGATGTTTATCTCAAACTCACAAAGAAGAGTGGAAGAGCAGTGATTTTGAGGCTAATATGTGATCCTTGCATTCAGATTGGGTATGCAGGTGTGGATTGCTTGAGGACAAGCAATCTTGAAGAGGGGAAAATTGTAATGTCCCCCATTTTTTGGGTCAGCCAGTCCTAGTTTCATAAATAAATAAATATTAATAAATAGAATTATTTAAATAAGTTTAGTAACTGCCTTTGACTCAACTTTCCCAACTTGTAACCAACTTGCATTAAATAAATATAATGAAATATTTTGCTTTATCCTGGAGGCTAACTTGGAATAAAAGTTATTAGGTTGGTTTTCTTATCTTGGCCAAAATTGAAGGATCTGTGTATTTATATGGGTCGACAAAGTGAGAGAAGGGCATCATAGAATTCATCTTGATTTTGCATTAAACAAATGCATAAACTCTTGGATGAAATCCCATGATTTTCTGGTCAGGGGGCACGAAAAACCCTGCTTGACTAATCTTGTCATTTTAACCAGTCTTCATTGTGCAATACCGATCTCCATGGCAGTTGCAGTATGGCAATATCTACAAAGGACTATGGAACAAGTAAACTTAGGGCCAAATGTTACACCAAATATATGAACTTAGAGCCAGCCATTGATCAATATTTGACCTTTGCTGAATATTTTGAGCTTCAAACAAATGGGCAAAGGAGAAGAAGATATGAAAAATACAATTTTGAAATGAAATGATCGGATCAAAAAAGGTACACATTTGAAGCCATCAAAATCTTTGTATTTCCTTTTGATGATTTTTTGGAATATCCAAATTAGATAAACCCAATAGAAAGGGAACTTCATGACAAAATAAGATGCATGAAAACAAAAGAGAAAAATTTAGCAGCACCAAAAGTAGAACCTGAAATGATGAAGAGTATAGGAGCAAAAGAGGAGGTTAACGAAGCAGTCATAGTGGAGCCAAAAGAAATGTTAGATGTAGGGAAGATGGAGAGAATACCTGTTCATAAGGGGAAAAAATAGATTAATGTTTCTGCGCATGCCCAAATCTCCAAATGTCAACCTCAACTAGCTCCTGCATGCCCAGACCTCCAAACCTCAACCTTAACTAGCTCCCACGTGCCCAAACCTCCAAACCTCCTGCCCACAATACCCAAAGTGATCAAATGAATTGCATTAAACCCTTTTTTCTTGTATTCACATTTTGCGCTCTGCAATTCCCTTCAAATCTCAAAGATCTTCGAATTCATGTTTCATGCGCTAGCTGCAATTCCCTTGAAACAAATTCACCGTGGTAATAATGAATGAGAAATGAAACCTTTTATTTTTTTAAGTTATGCCCATGTTAGTCAAAATTAAAAATTTTGACTAACACGGGCATAACTTTAAAAAAAAGAAATTTTTCCTTCTATATTCGGACCAACCAAAACCTTTTGGCTTCATGGTCAAAAATTTTTGTAGAAAAAATAGGTCAAATGTACTAGTGTGTGCTAAGAGTGCCCCCAGTGATATAGTGTTCATCGAGATGTAGAGTATGAGAGGGCATCCTGAAACTAGTGGTACAAGGATTGGAGAGTTAGCTAGATATTCCTTGAGCTTTTCAAAGTATTTCTAACAGATGGGGTCCCATTTGAAGCTGGTGTCTTTATGAAGCAGATGTGTGAATGGTTAGCACTTGTCTACCAGTTGGGAGATGAACTGACGCACTTATTAGAGCTTTCATTGTAGGCTTATGAGCTGCCTGAGTGTTCTGGGTGGAGGCATTTCTATTATAGCTTTGACCTTCTTAGGGTCGATCTCTATGCCACGTCGTGAGACTATAAAGCCTAGAAGCTTTCTAGATGTTACACCAAAGACACATTTCTTCAGATTTCACTTCAAGCCATAATGTTGTAGGTGATTGAACACACTCTCAAGAATGCTTAGGTGTTCGCCTCATATTTTTTATTTTGCAAAAATGTTGTCCACATAGTCTTCTAGGATCTTGTGCATCATATCGTGGAAGATAGTTGTCATTGCTCTTTGATATGTAGCTCCTACATTCTTTAGCCCAAATGGCATCATGTTGTAATAGAAGGTACCCCATGGAGTTTTGAATGTTGTTTTATGTTGATCTGCTTCTTCTATTTGGATTTGATTATAGCCTAAAAATCCATCCATGAGTGACAACATCTCATGGCCCACTGTAAGATCTACAATCATGTTTATGTTGGGCACCAGGAAATCATCCTTAGGACATGCATTGTTTAGGTCCCTAAAATGTGTGTAGATTCTTATGTCACCTAAAGGCTTTGTGGCTGGTACCATGTTGGAGATCCAATCTAAGTAATCAATGGCTCTGATGATTTTTTCTTGGAGAAGCTTTTCTAATTCTACTTTTACTAGTAAGGCCACTTTTGGATGCATTTTTCTTAGCTTCTGCTTGACTGGCTTGACATTAGGGTCCACTACAAGATTGTGCACAACTAGATTTGGATTGAGCCCAAGCATATGTGCATATGACCATGCAAAGTTTATGGTGGCTTCTTGGAATAGTGCAATGAGAGCCATTTCTTCACCCTCTGTTAAAGATGCTGCAATGTAGGTGATTCTCAGACATTATTTTGTGCCCAAGTTGACTGGTTTAGTTTCCTCTATGATGATAGGTGACTGCTTAGGTCTGTAATCCTAGATAGGAGGAAGAGGCAAGTCTCCATCTGCTAGTGCTTGAATTTCCAAGTCTTCACTAGAAGATACACCCTTTATTTTTACTTTTTTGGAATCAGAATGTGCCCTAGAAGGGTTTTCACATAAGGACTCATGCTTTTCTTTTTCTCTTTCACTTTTGTGGCTAAAGCTTGCCTCTTTTGCAAAATATCCTTTAGGTTCAAGCTTACAAATATGAGTTGATTCTGTATCCTGGTTTTCGATTTGGCCTGATGCCCCCATGAATTCTAGGAGCACTTCTGTGCTTTGGAACTCATCAATATGTGTAACGCTTCGTTGGTCCCAATCTATGAGTTTGGGGTGGACGAGGGGAAGTCCTATAAGATTAATGGCAAGTTTTTGGAGGATAGAAGTCCCTAGGAGGGTATCATCATCGAAGATGTCATCATAACATTTCTTTTCCTCCTCTTTGAGGATGTCTTCAATTTCTATGAGGTCATCCTGGCTATTCAAGAAGGGAATGTTGGTCATGTTAGTGCCCCCAGTTGTGGTATTGGGCTCTTGTATATGCAAGCAAGGGGTATTAAAGCCAAGACCTCGATGTTGTGGATTCTTGGATGTTGTGATAGGGTCTTCTCTTCTACCTTCTTGTGGTCCTAGAGCACCACCTTGATATTTCCATTTCTTAGTGGCATACTTGTGCGATTGGGGATACTTGTCTTTGAAGTAGCCAAGAAGTTGAGTGTCAGGTGGTGGAGGATCTTTGTACAACCACCTATTGATGTCAAGCTCCATCTCTTGACTGTTTATGTTGCCATGGGAGACAAATGTCATAGGTCCCATTTTCTTGTTTTCATGATTTTCTTCAGTGGGTTCTCTTTGGTGATTTGGGTGCCCTTGTGTATATGGATCAAGTGGGAGGGCCTGAACTACAAATGCATCATTCAGGGTGTATTTTCCACAACCTTGATTGTTGATCTTGACAGAAGAGAGAGTGGAAATGAGAATAGTCTCTAGATCGCTATGGGATCAGGATGAGCTAACAACACAAGTGCCAATATTGGTTCCAGGAAAATGAGTGGAATGAGGGAATGATGTTTCCATCGCATGCCAGTATGCAAAGGGTTGGGGGTCAGTATGGATGGTAACCTCAGTACCTTGATGCAGAAATTTGATGCACTGATGGTAAGTATATGGTACAGCCTTGATGGAATGGATCCATGGTCGGCCGAGGAGGATGTTGAATGGTAGGTCAAGATCAACATCGTGGAAAATGGTGTCTTGTGTTGTTGGGCCTAACTAGATAGGAAAAATAATAGTACCTTCAGATGTGCACTCCAAGTTGTCGTATGCTTTGATGGTGATGACCTCATGTGATATGTCAGCCTCCATGAACCCTATCTATTGAATGAATTATAGAGTACACAAGTTTAGGGTTGAGCCATTATTATCATGGCCCTTTTGATAGCAAAATTTTTTACCATGACGGCAATGTAGAGAGGGAGATTATGGTTAGGTGCAATAGCTGGTATGTCAGATGGCTTGAAGGAAAGAGCATATGGTGTGGATAGATGTCCCACAAGGTTTTAAAACTAGACGGTGTTTATATCTATGGGGACTTGTGCTTCATGGAGGGCTTGGTCAAGGATTTCATGATGGAGGGGTGAAGTGTGGAGAAGGTCGAGGATGGAGATTTGGGCTGGTGTGTTCCCAAGATGTTCTATAAGGTTGTATTGTGCATTGTGTGTTGTTCTTGGATGTGCACTGATGATAGTTATCCGGCCTCTACAGGTGGTAACAACACATTGACTATCTGCTCCTTTGACGTGGATGACATTGACAGTGGGCTCAACTTGGGTTATACATCCAACAAACTTGTCGTAATTGATATAAGTAGTAGTGTAGTCTTTGTGATTGACATGATCTCCTTGTTTTCCTTTTCCTTAGTTTTGATTAGGAGGATTAGCATTAGCTTAATTTTTCCTAGCATTGTGTTGAGGGAACACAATTTGATAGATCTGCAAATTGGCATTACGCGAGGGTTGTGCAGGTGTGTCCACTTGGATTTCCTTTTGGTCAATGAGATCTTGGATGTAATGCTTGAGTTTCATACATCTAAGTGTAGTGTGTCCTTTGACACGATGATAATCATAGTACTCATGATCCTTATACTAGTTGGGTTTGGGAGTGGCATCATCAAACTATTGGATTGGTGGGTATGTAATCAAGTTGGCCTTGGCCATTCGGTGAAGATAATATCTAGAGGTTCACCAAGTGGTGTGAAGATCCTCTTCTGATAATTCTAGGCTCTGGGTCTATTTTGATTGAGAGTAGTATTGATGGCATTAACCTGATTGGTTGGATTTCCTTGATGGGCTTGATGTGCGTGCTGCTGATAGTTTTGTTGATTGTTTTGAGGCTGATATTGCTACATAGGTTGCTGATGAGTTTGAGATTGTTGTTGATATGCAAGAATAGGTGTAGGACCAGCCACAATGATTTGGACATGCTTGGTGTCTATAGCTCCATCAGTGACTACATTTTTGTTATGATTCTAGTAATGGAGTTTATCATTGATGGGTTTACTTTGGGAATCATTTTTGTAATGACGGATTGTGCCTTCATCTAGGAGACCTCTTTCAATATCTATCCCTTTTCTTTTGATATCCTAATACGTTTGGATACAGTTCATCCTGATGAAGTGGGCTAGTTTGGGATGCAGGTTATTCATGAAGATCTTGGTTAGATGCTTCTCAGACGGTTGGTATGATAACCTAGTAGTGTGGTTCTGCCATCGTTGGAAGTAGTCTGCTAGGATTTCTCCTTCTTTCTATTTGGAGTTGCAAAGGTCTAGTAGGGTCAACTCATTCTTGACATTGTGGGCATATTGAGCTACGAACTTCACAAAGAGCTTAGCAAAAGTTGTGATGGTCCCACATGGTATCTTGTAAAACCACTCAACAATAGTTCCTCCCAAGCTTTTGGGGAATAGGCATAAAAATATAATTATCATTGTAAGCCACTTCTTGGCATGCCATATATAACTCTTTGATGTGATTCACTGGGTCTCCTTTTCCTCGATATTTATCGAACTTGGGTCTCTCAAAGTTTTTAGGGAAAGGAGTAGTTGTGATCAATTAGTTAAATGGGTAGGGACACACTTCTTCAAACTTGAAGGTTTTATTCTCTATACTAGTTTGGAGCTCCTTAAGGGCATTCTTTATTGCTTCCCACTTAGTATTGATTGGCATTGGAGTGGGTACTCCCATTTGGAATGGATCTAATGGTGCTGGTGAATAAGGGTGATTTTGAGGTGGATATTGTGTAGTGGGATATGGATATTGTCTAGTGAGATAGGCAGTTTGAAATGGATTTTGGAGTGATGATTATTGTGGAGGATATTGTTGATGTGGTGCGGGAGTATACTACGGTGGAGGATATGAAACTACTTACTGGTGTTGGGGGGTGATGGGATGTTTTTGCTGCAATTGGTAGGAGGAAGTTTGTTGCTGTTGGGGAATGATAGGGATTTTTTGCTATGATTGGAAGTATTGTTGTTGCGGAGGAGGCTGGTGGAATGATGCAGCTTGTTGATAAGATGGCCCTTGAAAAACTTGGCTTTATGCTTGGTTGATGTAGGATGGATGCATTCCCGCATTGCTTAAGGGTGGAACTAATGTAGGGAAGCCAAAAGAAGGAGGTGGTTGGGAAAGGTAGCTTGCAAGATGGGAAGAACTTTGCTGCTGAGGTGGTGAAATTTGTTGAGAAGCATTGGGAGGTGTGAATAGATGGTTTGTGAATGGGAAAAAGGATGAAGTTGGCGGTGATTGAGATGGTTGTTGTTGCACTATTTGGGAGAAGGTGGCTTGTTGATTTGCTAGCATGGATGCAGTGAAGTGGGTTGGTATTCCTAAGGCTCGCATTTCTTCTTTAGTGAGGCCCCGTCGAAAACCAGTGTGTAGTGGGAACTTTGATGCAGAGGATGCTAGAAAGGTAGATGTGATGGGAGTTTGGGACATGAATGGTGGATTTGAAAAACCCATGGAAGGCATACCTATGGTGAAGGCATTTTGTTGGGCTTGTGCCTGGGTAGATGTTTGTTGCGGGGTAAATGAAGATGCCTGCATTCCCCATGAAAAGGGTGGTGCGGATATGGAAGTTTGCTGGTAGAAAGAGGAGAATGATTATGTTGCCCCCATAAATAATGTCCTGGGTGTAGAAGCTTGTGAAGTGAAGGGGAAGGATGATTGTGTCCCCCCCAAAAAGAATGGTATGGATGTAGAGGCTTGTGAAGTGAAGAGGAAGGATGATTGCATCCCCCTACAAAGAATGGTGTTGAAGTAGAGGCTTGCTGGAAAGCTAAGGGAAATGACTGTGTTGCCCCTGGAAACAATGATGTTTCTTGGCCCATGGAAGGTGGCAGAACTACTTGTGTAAAGGCTTGTGTGGGAGGTGGCATTTGGTTTTGTGAAAAGATTTGGGTAGGGATGATGGATTGAGCTGCTATGGAAGATGATGATGTGCCTATGAGAGGAAATGGAGTGGATTGTTTCACTTGTGTTGTAGGGCCTTTGAACTACTTTGAAAAAGAGGAGGGATGGGAAAAGCTACTTGTGATATGTGGAGAAGTGGATCAGGGATCTGTTGGATGATGGGGGTGTATACTTTTGTTGGGATTCAGATTTTTTTGATGGGGATGCAAGGTTGGAGATATGGTGGAATGGGAGTACCCTCTTGTGTGAAGTTAGCCCACATGTTTCTTTGATTCTGAGCAATGAGTGCACTAGTCATTTGTGTGTTCCCCGGATGATTCATAAATGTTTCTATAGAAAAAGAAGTTGGGGGGATATTGGGATCATCCCATGCATTACTACTTTGTTGATTCTAGGGATCATAAGCTCCCATTGTGCTAGTAGAAATGTTGGGTTCGGACGAGCTGGGGACTTGATAAGGATCCATGTTCCTTCATTTTCTAGATCTTGTCTTGATGGGCATGGAGTGGAGATGCAGATGCTAGATGGATACAAGATGTTCCTAAAAGACTCTAAAGAATGATGGATGCAAGCCTAAGAAACTTATAAGGATGGTGGATTTCTAGAATGCAATGCAAGGATTGGTGAGATGCTTGGATTTGGATCAAGGATGGTGGAAGATTGGCAAAAGATGGTGACAGATTGGTGAAATATTTGGCGATGACGGGGGCTTGGTGGGATACTCTGATTTGGATCAAGATTTGGTGGATGATTGGTGGGATGTTGGTGGAAGATTACTAAGTGTCAAAAAATGAGCTGCTATTTTCCCGATGGAGGATTAGTGGTAGGATTTTGGTTGACCTAGGATAGACTAATGATATTTGGTCAACTAGATTCTTATCAATGCAATCCAATCTCTTTCTCAAGATCATGAGGCTGTGCAAGGACAAGTTGGATTTCCTTTAGACAATGCTCTGTCAAACGGGGTGATTTCTAATTTAGGATAAGGGTCAAAAACAACTCAAAAGGTTTTGAACACTAAGTGCTTGGATTTGGATCACTGGATTTGGTGCAAGGATGGTGAGGTTGTTTTCGATGAATGGTTGTTGGATTTGGATCAATGATTTGGGATTTTGATTGTGGATTGTTGATGGAATGATGGTGGAAGATTGTGGAATGATGATATTTCTAAGAGAATGACCTAGATGCAGTTGAAATGGATGACCTATGATGCAACTAGGAAGATGATAATGAATGCAACTAAGAATGTTTCTAGGATGCAACTAAGGATTGGTGGTGATGAAAGGATGAAACTAGGATGAGCTAGGATGAAGGATTGTCGAGATAGGATTTGGGATCTGAAGGTAGAATAGACATGTGATGGATCCAGCTAGTCTTCTCTTTCAAGATTGACATAGCGATGATTTACTCAGAATCGGTAATCAAACTGCTTGACTCTTGCATTATAGCCCACATTATCAAGCTTTTTTGGGTACTTTTGTTCATATTGGGTTGCTTGTACAAAAGATTGATGGCTTTTAAGATTTCTCTCTGCAACTTTCTTCTCTTGATAGGCTTAGGATTTGGGAACTTTAGCCTTTGGATGTTTGGTCAAATCAGACATAACTTGGGGAAATTTTGATATTTGAATTGAGACAAAAGATTTTGGGTATCTAATTTCGAATGATTCTTCTGCAAGTTTTTTTTTGAGTATCTCGAATCAAGTTGTAGATCAATTTGATGTTTCCATTGGCAAAGGACAGACTTGACAAAGACTTTTGAAATAGAAATCTCACAAGGGACAAGGAAACCTTATGGGATACAAGCAAGATGACAAACTCCTAAATCTGAAAAAGCTTTGAAAGGTGTATGTTTTGACAAATGTTTTCACTAAGCTTTTGACTGTGCAAATCACTTCAATAAAATCTACCTAAGGGAGGTGAGTATCAAAATTCTTGCCCATAGCTTGATACTATACACACTAAAATGGTGCACTTCTATGAACCATTACATGCAAGGTTGCTCAAGAATGAGGCCTCACAAAGCGGCTCATAGCTCTCTATGTATGGAGTCGCAAGGTTGAAAATTGCTCTCAGCTAGAGCTACAAACTTGTGACCTTGCTAGTCAACCACACAATGAGAGATTCAAGTGAAGACAAGGGCAACAATGCCAATATCTCCAAGAATCACTATGAAATGTAATGCAATGCAAGCTATATGATGATGCAATCTAAACTATGAAAGGAAAGTACAAACTATGCTATGAAAGGAAAGAACAAGTATTACCAAGCCTTCCTATTTAGACTATGTGAGCTTATTCTATTGCATAAAAGGAAGTCTATACTAAGAATGCCATTATCATGCAACTAAATGATGAAATGAGGCAAGTCTTCAATGTCTTCAAAAGCTCCAAATGCACCTAAAACCTGTAGCATAACATTAGCATAAAACAAGTGGATATGCAAATGAAGGAGAGAGCTCTCCTTTTATAAGAAATGAGGTGAAATGGACCATGGAGATTAAGAGGCAAAAAGTCTTAATCAGCGGTGGAGCTTGAAAGAGGAGCAATCCATGTGCACAAGTATCCTCCAATGAGATTGAAGTGTTGACTTTTGAGCCTCATGTGAGACAAAAAGTGCTTTTTCCCTTTTTATAAAATAGGAATAATGCTTTATTTGTGCAACTTAGGATAAGAGGAAAATGTGGGCCTTTTATTTAATCAAAAGGGGAGGAAATATTCCTTTTAATCAAATAAGGACTTAGGATAAATGGTTAGCCCATAGGATAAAAATCCAATATATGATCGAATTTAAGATTTAATCAAGAGATTGATATTGTTGAAAATATTGATTATTGATAAAAATGATTCAGAGTTGATAAATTGAATAAATGGGGCCCAAAGTCTAGGCGACCATTTTTGGGTGCATACATCTGCCCCTCTTTGACTAATGTGAGATCGATTTGGGATCACATGCAGTCAAAGAATGAAGTTGAAATGTGAGATCGATCTGGGATCACAAAACAACTCAGATGTGAGGTCGATTCAGGATCACATCCAGAAAAACATAGACAAAGGCCTTTGAACATGAGGTTGATTCGGGATCATATTCAAAGTAAGAGATAAGAATCTCAAATTTGAGCAAAAGCTCACAAAAGATGTTTGAATCAAGAGAATCAAGCAATTGGGGATGAGAATCCCATAGGTACTGCCCCCTCGAAATCAAAATCAAAATCAGGTAGAGAGGAACAACAAATTGATAAGGAATTGATAAGGATTTGATCAAATCAGAATGAAGTCATAATCAAAGGTAAGGGTCAATAGGTTAACCATTAGGCAATGAAACATGCCCCAGCGATGAGCTATAAGAAAAGAGATAGGGCGAAATGAAAGACAAGAAAATTGAGAGACATGGAAGGAAGAAAGTCCATCGAAAATCAAATTATGCCTCTAAAAGTCAGTCAACTGCTCAGAAGAAAGGGAAAATTGAAATGTGATTTTGACTATCAAGATGACCTCGGATTTTGATTTCGAGTCTGAAAATGGATAGAAAATGATGAGATATGAAAGACTAGAAATGAAAGATATGATCAAGAAGAATTAGAAGATGAACACAGTTGACCAACTAGTCCGTAGATGATAAAAAGGAGAGCTCTCTCCATATGCAAGATGCAAAAAAAATAATCTAACATGAACCTAAAAATGAAAGCTACTATGAAAGTGGTTGACTTGCAAGGTCACAACGCTTATAGATATCTAATTATCATCATTGAGCGTTATTGGTAGCGTCACAAGATCATACAATGCACACTAGCATAACTATGTGGATATGAATATGATCTTTATCAAATAGAAATGTGGAAATCCCACCTAGGCATCAAAGACATGGAGGTCAAGATGACTAATGCAATGAGATTACCTAAATTTGATATGGCAAAATTATGCTTGTATCAAGACACATGAAAGTCAGGATAACTAGAAGCATGCACTCGCAAAATAGTCAAGGATAATACCTTGTCAATCCATAGTGTCAAGTAAGACCAGCATAAATGCTCATGACAGTTAGGACTAAAAAAATATACCCACAAGTAGATAAAGAAATAAAACATGTTCTCATGCCCTCAGTCTTCTAGCTATGCATCATTGAAAACTTCGCAGGGAGAGACCACTCATCAAAGAAATCCTCATAGACAGCACACAAAGAAAAATAAAGTCAACATATCTCAACGAGTTGATTGTTTGAGTGCGTGTGTGTTGGTCATAGAGTCAGACTTTGAGTATCACATTTGCAAATGAGCAACGTTGCATCATACTAGACTGTTGGGTAAGACATCTGATAAGTGTTAAGAAACACTCAATGCAAGGGTAGTGTTGAAAAACACTGTTTGAAATTTTTTGGGACTTTTATAATTTTTAGGATTTTTGAATATATATTTTTTTTGGTGAAACATCAAAGCGTCTATTGCTAAGATTTCACTAAGATGCTCTTTTTTTTTCAGGACATTTTATGATTTTTAAAATTTTTGACAATATATCATTTTTTTGGATTTTTTCAGGATCAATAAATATGTACAAAGGATGCCTCCAGACAAAATAGGCATCAAACTCATGAGCAAGATCACATCGTGTAGTCCCAATATCTAGCAAGGTGAGGGACAAGATGGATGGCAAGCTGGTGAATGAGATGGTGGAAAGGAGAATGAAGGTGAACGGAAGGAAGAAATCCTCAAGGTCAAACTCCTCAAGAGTACCCAAGCTAGGGAAAAAATTATCATGCAAAGCACATTTGGATAAGCAATGAAAGGATAGCATAGGATAATTCACAAAAGCGCACTGCAAAAGAAGGAAGGATACAGTCCAAAGGAGTAGACATGTCAAGAGGCTTCATAGCATCGTGTTTTACTTTTTTTCTTTTTTTTTTATTAGATCAAGACCAGAGGTGAAAAGGATAGCGAAAGGTTAGAATGAATGAAGGAAAATGAATATGAAGGCTAAACATGAAAGGAGTGAAAGCAAGATCATTGTAAGATAGCTCACAAGATAGCCAAATATTTAAGTATAGGTCAACATTGTCAAGATCAAAGAGAGAAGATGGAATGGATGAAATATGTAGAAGAACTACGCATGATGCCTGATTGTCAAGTTTTCATCATGGTACTTATCCAAGGTGCCACAAGAGAGTGGTTTTCACCATAGGATGAATTTATTTCTCTTTACTTTTGCTACCAAGGCACCTGTTTCCAGGTTTTCACCATGGCACATTTTCAATTTTTTTCTTTTTAATTTTTCTTTTTCATTTTTTCATTTTTTTTAAATATTTTTTCTATTTTTTGGAAGAAGGCAATCTTTTTAGATAATGCTCCTTGAAAGGATAAACCATGATATGTCAAGGATTCAAAATGATATGCTCAAAGATGCCGAAGGGGAAAGGAAGACGCAGAAGGAATAGGCAAATGAGGAAAAATGATAGAAGGTAGAAGGATAATGAATGGAAGGAATGTGAAAAGGTAGATGGAAAGAAAGGTAAGATCAACGTCAATACACACCTTGAAGGGTGACGAGAAAAATGGAGGAAATGTAAACCATATTCTAGTCCAAGTGCGAACCATATTCTGGTTCATTATTGCTATCTGACTCCTCGAAGAGAGGATTGGTGTGCTTGTTATAATTCTTAAATGTGAATGGAGGAATACGAGAAGGAATATGGCAAATGTTTAGCAGAGGTTGCGGTTTAGGCACATGGAATGAAATAATGTTTTTGGAAAAAGATGAAGTGGAAGCCTTTGGAAGCTTGAATGTCAACTTCACTTTTTGCTCAACATAAGACTCTTTCAAGAGAGACTTTGGAATCCATATGGCTTTAAGCTTTTTATTTTCTTTTGATGTGTTAGAGAGAATATCTTCAATGATGGATTTTGGAACCCATACTTGTCTTGTAGTTTTCTTCTTAGATATCTCTTTTGACTTTATGCCTCCATGTCGATTAGAGAAGACATGGTGATCTTCTTTTTTTGATGGATTCTTGTATTGCTTCTTTTTCTTGTATTGAACATTCAAGTTACTTCCAAAAGATTTGGGACTTTTGGAAGAAGGAGGATATGACTGGTTTCGATGGGTGGATCGATGAAAAGGATTCAAGGGTATGCATCTATGTTGATCTTGAGGAAAGATAGGAGATGGAGGGACGTAAGGACCCAAGATGGATAACAAATTAGGAGAATTAGGAGAGGAAAGCGAAGGGACATAAAGGCCCAAGATGGAAGGAAGATGTGAAGCCCTTAGTATTGGTGGAGGAGGTCCAAGGATGGACATGGAAGATGCAAAAGGATAATCAATAAGTTCATCAGCATCTATATCACAACCAAGGATATCATCATCTTTAGAGTGAGCATTAGGATTTTCAATAAGATCATGAACATCTTGAATATGAGTAGTTTCTTTTATAGGATCATTCAAAGCTTGCAAAGACGTAGGAAGAGAAGAAAGTGGAAATGAACATGGAGTGGTAGAACAAGAAGATGGAAGACTTTGATCTTGACAATGATTGTTGGGTAGCATAAGCGTATCAACTTTTTCTAGATTTTCAATAGGCTCAACATTGGAAGTAACAACACCATTTTTAATAACCTTAATGGAAGTATCATCTTTGGAAAGTGCAAGTGTAGTAAGGTTATTTTGTTTATCAATAAGCTCAATGGTGTAAGTAGTAGCTTGATCTTTCTTAGGAGAAGATTTAAGACATAGTGGAATGAATGAGGAAGGGCGTAAAGGATCGAAAGAACCATGAAATGAATGAGAGATGTCATGAAAAGGATTGGATGACATGGAGGGTTCTTGATCTTGATCTTTCTTTATGTTCTTTTCTTTATCATTTTTAGAGTCCTCTTGACATGGAGCCACTTCTAAGGACAAGGAAGCAGGTTGGAATTGTATGGAAGACTTTGGAAGAGGTGGTGAAGGACTAGCTGCAATAGGAATTATAGCGGATGAAGGCTTAGGCTCTTTAGGTTTGACATTATTGAAAGTATTTGCAGCCAAGTGAAGGTTATCTTGAGTATCTTTAAGAGGTGTCCCTTGAGGATAACTATACGGAACCACATGGAAAGTCTTAGGATCTTTGTTGGATGAAGGATTTGTGAAAGATTTGGATGACTCAGAAGCTTTAGGAAGTGTGTGGGTATTGGAGGAAGTGGCAGATGGAAGGGGACCATCACAAGACAAAGGTTCAACATTAACATGATCTTGCTGGAGAGTGTAATCTTTATTTTCAGCATGAGAGTTTTTAGACAAGACATGCTCATAGTATCTTCATTTATAATCAGCACGGAAAGCTTTCTCTTCCTCAATAGAAGTAGATGTATCATATTGTTCACAACAAATATCATAATTCCTCTCAAAATTAGAATCATATGGATCACCATCACAATCTATCCAATAGGATGACCCTTTAGTAAGCCTAAGCACATGATGAGGAGGACTCTTAGGAATAGAGTTGCCATAAGTATTGCTACATTGTCCATCATCATAGTCATCATAGTCATCATAGTCATCAAAGGTAGGTGTGTCACTCTTTGTGGAAGAGACATCACAAGGACTATCATGTTGCTCTTTATGGTATGTCTTCTGAAGAGAAGTAAGACTCTTAGGAGAAGTAGAAGAAGAATGAGATCGTGAAGGAGAGGAAATTGAAGACTTAGTGGAAGAAGAAGACTTGGATAATGAGGAATTTGAATGATGTTTAGAAGAGTCATGATAAGATTTGGAAGATGAAGAATGTGAATAGTATTTAGAAGAATCATGATAAGACTTAGAAGACGAAGAATGAGAATGATGTCTGGAAGAGTCATGATAAGACTTGGAAGGTGAAGAAGAATGAGAAGATTTAGATGATGAAGAATGTTTGGAAGAAGAAGATTGTGATATGATCATGTTTATGATTATAGCAAAGGCATCTGATTTAATCATCTTTTCTTTTATTTTTGCTATAAATTCATCACTCATGAGAATTTTGGAGGAACAACACTTTTCGAATATGTCAATGAGCTCAAGATCATTTATTCTTAATAAAGGTTCCAAAGCTAGATAGTCAAGATTCATGGTTCCAAAAGAGGAGAAATCAAGCATGGAAGAAATGAATAGATGAATAGAAGAAAGTAGACTAGATAATAAGAGGAAAAGAATCAAGAAGAAGAAGAATTTCCCATGGGAATAGAAGACTTTAGAAGAACATGGAAAATGGAGAAGAAAGAAGAAGACTAAGAGCCATCTTGTGCAATTGATACCATAACGTTCATTGAGATGTTGAACAACATGACAACACCTAGGATCTAAGATCTGGACTGACCAAGGAAGACTGATAATAGGATGACCTCACAAAATGTCAACACCAAACTAGGATAATCAAAGTTCTCTATTGTCCAAAGAGAAATGAAAAGATATAAGAAGGGGCTTTACCAACACTGTCAAAGAGGTGCTTCAAATCAAAGGGTGACTACCCTTGTACTTTTGAACCAGGAGGTTGGGCTAGGCCAAAATATAATTGAAATTGAGATTAAATGAAAATTATTTGGACAATAAGAGTACGAGAATTTCCCAAGAATGTAGCTCACAATTCTAGAGATAAACTTTCTCACCAAGAACAACCTTCTAATGTGATATTTCTCTTTGGCTAATGTGATACTGATGTTGATCTTGACCAATTTGTGCAAAATTTTGAGTTTTTAAGGTCTAATTTCAAGTTTCCGAATGTGAGGGTGAAAATGTCTGATTTCAATCACAAATTCAACAACATTTGGATAGGTTTGCAAACAGTAGAGGATCAAACATGTCTTCAAACACTTGAAACAAGGGTAAAAGCAACCTTGCCAAGACAAACACTTATGATATCAAAAATAAAATTGCACCCTATGAATGCTACGGATTGTTTGTATGTTGAGAACGTTTACACTAGTATCACACAATCGTAGACACTTCAAGCAATATCTACCTACAAGACAAGGCTCAATACTTACCAACTTAGCCCACAACTTGATGCCCCCTTGCCTCACACCAAGTGGTTGCCCACAAGAGATATTGGCTTTGTCATGGAAGTGTCAAACAACACAACCAAAGGGACACATATGGTGAGTATCTTGGGGTGATCCGGGTTAGTCCACTTGGATCAATCCTTGCACTAAGAAGATAAGTGGCCTAAATAGGTGGCCTCTAATCTATGGTTCTTAATAAGGATTTTCGTTCACAACACCCCTCTTGCTCCTCATAAAGGACTAGGACCTCGCGGCCTCAAGAGTACCTTAAGCATTCTTGTTCAATATTTTCCCCATGGTCGCAATCCCATGAGCTACTCACATCAAACGAAGAAAAGTGTTATGTCTACCAAGGTTTTTGGTGTCCTTGATAGCCTTGAGATTATAGTGAGTTGGAATCACTCGCCACCAAGGAAAATGATGACAAGGTTGTCCCCACTTGGGTCATTCCTCTTGATTGCTCAAGAGCAGGCCCACTAAAGGATCCTTATACTAAACAAAAAGTGGATCAATTCTTGAGGTTCAAGGTTTTTGGTTCACCACAAGGGTGAAGAGCATACTCCCCTATCTCAAAAATCTCTCCCAAACACACCAAGCAAAGTTCATTTACCCTCTTGTTTTCAAAATTCAAAGATGGGTCAAGATTTTTTGGTTCACCAAAATGGTGAAGAGCATACTTCTCCTACCACCCAAGAATTCCTATAACAAGATCTTAAGTGCCTAATAAATGAAACAACTAGTTTTTGCCACACTTAAAAGGAAAGCAAATAAACAAGCAAGATTTTTTTTTTGTTTTTATGCTTGGGCAGCCCTACAAAAATCATTAGTAGCCCTCTTTGACATGCGTTCTTTTGACAAATTTCAAGTAATGAGAGCACCTACAACCACAACTTGTTAGACCAACAAGAGTTAAGAGAATCAAAATCCAAAATCTATCAATGATTAGTACATGAAAAATTAGATAATCTACAAAAATAACTGATCAAATGATAAAATCTAAAAATGAAACCATCATGGTTGGATTAGGCTCAGAAAGACCTTTCCAACAATATATCACACTTAAACTTTTGATACCATTTGCAAAATTTCAAAAAAAAATGGGCACCCATTTTCCAAAGTGGCATGGATTTGAAAACGCTAGAAATTTTAGAAAATTTCAAAAAGATAGCTAAGAACCCAAAACTTGCAAGATACATAAAATAGCTCAAAAATAGCTCACTGTCAAGTACAGACACAGTCCAAACACTAGTATCGCGCAATACTTCACACTATACCGAGGTGATACTTTTAGTCTACATGATATTTCACCTTATGCCAGGCGATATACCTCAGTACTGGTGGGCGATATACTCCAGGCAGGTCAGGCGATAGTCCGTAAAGGGTGAACTATCACGCGATATTTCTCTTCAAAGCAGGCTATATTTCTAGCAAGCGCGAAGTATCGCACCGCTATATAAAGGTATATCGCACGATATACTGAGAAGTATCGCGCGATATTCTGAGACAGAAAACCAGAACTGCAAAATTTTTGAAAAATAATCCAAAAAATGACAAAAATGCAAATGAAATAAAAGACAAAGCCTATCTACTCTGCCCCACGGTGGGCACCAGAAATGTACACACTAAAATGGTGCACTTCTATGAACCATTACATGCAAGGTTGCTCAAGAATGAGGCCTCACAAAGTGGCTCATAGCTCTCTATGTATGGAGTTGCAAGGTTGAAAATTGCTCTCAGCTAGAGCTACAAACTTGTGACCTTGCTAGTCAACCACACAATGAGAGATTCAAGTGAAGACAAGGGCAACAATGCCAATATCTCCAAGAATCACTATGAAATGTAATGCAATGCAAGCTATATGATGATGCAATCTAAACTATGAAAGGAAAGTACAAACTATGCTATGAAAGGAAAGAACAAGTATTACCAAGCCTTCCTATTTAGACTATGTGAGCTTATTCTATTACATAAAAGGAAGTCTATACTAAGAATGCCATTATCATGCAACTAAATGATGAAATGAGGCAAGTCTTCAATGTCTTCAAAAGCTCCAAATGCACCTAAAACCTGTAGCATAACATTAGCATAAAACAAGTGGATATGCAAATGAAGGAGAGAGCTCTCCTTTTATAAGAAATGAGGTGAAATGGACCATGGAGATTAAGAGGCAAAAAGTCTTAATCAGCGGTGGAGCTTGAAAGAGGAGCAATCCATGTGCACAAGTATCCTCCAATGAGAGTGAAGTGTTGACTTTTGAGCCTCATGTGAGACAAAAAGTGCTTTTTCCCTTTTTATAAAATAGGAATAATGCTTTATTTGTGCAACTTAGGATAAGAGGAAAATGTGGGCCTTTTATTTAATCAAAAGGGGAGGAAATATTCCTTTTAATCAAATAAAGACTTAGGATAAATGGTTAGCCCATAGGATAAAAATCCAATATATGATCGAATTTAAGATTTAATCAAGAGATTGATATTGTTGAAAATATTGATTATTGATAAAAATGATTCAGAGTTGATAAATTGAATAAATGGGGCCCAAAGTCTAGGTGACCATTTTTGGGTGCATACAGATACCCCCTGAAAGAGGATACATATTGGTGAGTGTCTTAAGGAGATCAGGTAAACCACTGGGATCGGTCCTTGCACAAAGATTTTGATACCTTCAAGGGTGGATCGGAGGGTCTCTGATTTATCAAGTTTGTAACTGGTCCGTGGAGTCCTCCCAATCAGTTTGTATGCACGTAACTCACTTAAGAGCCTAGTTGAACATGCAAAAATAGTAGAGATTATTCACCTACCCTGAGCTACCATCAACACGCATCGCCCGAGCTTGAGGGGATGTAAGTGAGAGTTTTCTCAGTGCTTTATTTCTATACTAGTTGGGGAAGTATTGGTTTGAAGTCATTCTCCAAAGAGGAAGCACTTTTCTCTCTGGACAGGCTTCACTAGAAGTAAAACAAGTGAACTTGTCCGAGTTCAAGTGTTTTTACATCACTTAGATTAAGAGGTTTTTAAAGAATTTGAAAACTCCTAAAAACACATCAAGCAAAGGTTCTTTTCCAAATTGATTTTTAAGTGTTTGTCATAGCTATTTGAAGACACACATGTTTATGCTTTGATTTGTTCTTTCCCTTTCAAAAAGTAAAGCTTTCAAATGATTGCAAGTTCTTTGATTTGGGCATTCAAGATTGAGATTTGCATGTTGTTTTAAGAACCTTGAAATGAACTTTTGAAAAAGAGAGGGAATATGGATGCTTTTCTTTCACCATTTTAGACCATTCAAGAGTGTGTTAGGAAATGAAAAATGATTCTTTTTAGGACTCTAAGGTTGATTTTAGGATGCTTTCTAGGATTGACTTTAGGACCTAAAATAAAGATGATCTAATGTAGTTTGTGGTTCTTTTTAGGCCTCAAAATGAAGTGTTCCTAACTTTGCATGAATGCATTTAAAACATTGATGTTGCAAGGATGCAAATGATTTGATTGATTTTTGTTTGTTTTGTTAGAACAAATTTTGTAAATTTTAGTCCTTTAGAGCATTCAAGAATGATTTGGGGGTTCTTTTTAAGCAATAAAACAAGATGTGCATGATTTTGCTTTGTTCATTTTTAACCCAAAACTAAAATGACTTTTCTAGTCCCAAATGCAATCTAGGAAATGTAGCAAACCCCAGATGCGATCTGGAATATGGGATGCTATCCAGGAAATATAGGATACAATCCGAGAAATACGGGATGCTATCCAGGAAATACAGGATACAATCCGAGAAATACGGGATGCTATCCAGGAATACGAGATGCTATCCACAAAATATGGGATGCGATCCAAGAAATACAGGATGCTATCTGGAAATACGAGATGCTATCTGGGATTTAACCAAATGCAATCCAGAATATGGGATGCTATCCGGGAAATCCAGTAGACCCCAGATGCGATCTAGAATATGGGATACTATCTAGGAAACCCCGGAAGCAATCTTTTGACAGTTTAAAATACGGTAAATGGAATTTTTACACGAAAATTACATGTTTTTTTTTATCAAAATGAGTTTTCTTAAGGATTTTTTTGGAAGAATAGGCCAAGATTTGCAAGAGGAAGAAGAATGAGTAGACAAAATAGAGGAAAAATGGATTTTAAACAAGAAAAAATGATCAAAATGCCTCCTCCATCTTCAAACTTCAAACTTTGCCAAAAACTCCAAAAATTGATGAAATGTTATCAAAAGACCCACGAAGTGGGTCCCACCAAGTGTGCCAGAATGTAAGCTATGGTTTTAGACTTGTTTATCTATCTTGAAAGGCTGAAATACTCAAACATTAAGTAAAAGCATGTTCATGAGTTCAAAGAAAAGACATTAAACTAAAACCAAGCCACCTCAAGATTGTTGCCAAAAACAAGTGCTATAGAGCACTGTTTGATTTGCTTCAATGAGAGGTATGTGGGTGTGCTCTCTAAGCACAAGGATCTTTCTTCTAATGCATACTAAGGATGATAGATATGATGCATAAATGCTAAGAAAATCTTGAAAGAAACTAGTTCATTCCATTATTCTAAGCTAAGATGAGTTATAAAACATGAAATCTAACAATTATTATCAAAAGCTTAAAGATCTAGGATGAATTTAGCATGATAACAATGCATAAAATGAGAGCTAGCTAATTGCCTTTTGCTCTTGGAAGAGAGGGGTATTTATAGGATTTGGGAAGGCCTTGAGTTAGAGTTTGGGGTTTGGTTAGGGGTTGAGTCAAAGGGATAAGGATTGACTTTTTAAGTAGGTTTAAAAGTGAGATTAGGAAATTCTAGAAGAGGTTAGGGATCTCTAGGATATTTTAAAGGTTTAAGGATTTTAATAAATATTTTATTTTTTAAAAAGATTTTTGGCATTATTTATCAATTAATATCAATAAATAGGGGAAAATCATTTAAACTTGATTTAAATGACTTTGGGAAGGGATTATTTAATTAAAGATGTTTAATTAAAATAGGAGAATGGATTTATGGCATAAAAAGTAACTAATTAATTAATTAATAAATGATGATGTCATCAGGGGTTTTTAGAAAAATAAAAATACTTTTATTTTCTAATAGATTTTTAGGTGTCTACACTAAAAATGTATTATAAATTTATAATACTTATATTTGCAGAAGACTTGACAAGTGAAGTGATCACAGCATGATTAGTCAAGGTTTCCTAATGAAATTGGTGGCTAAAGAGTAGCAGTGGGAGATCGGGTTGAATAGTCTATTGTTTTTATGACTTGAATAGTCTTATATGATGGATTTAATGGTGAATAAATCATCAAATAAGTTTGGAACTATGTGGGAGACCGAAATTGGAGAAACCCTCAAATCAAGGGTTTGAAGTAACCAAATTGGGGTTCTTGGAGTTGCCTATGAGCTGGGTTAAATTCCTCTTAGATTTAGAGATTATGAGTCATTTAATGACACTTTCCAAGGTTTGAGAACTTGTAGACATTTTTATGGTATAGTTTCTTTGTTAAATCACCCTATTTTGGTACATTTTGGGGTCACATAGTGAGGACAGTCATACTTGGTCAAAAAGACCAATACTTGAATTTGATATATGTTTTGACATGTCCAAAAGGGTGTTTAATTATGTAATTTTTTCTTCTTTTTTTTTGAGAAAGTAAGGATTTTGAAGACCAAAAAGGTCACTGCAAGGCTACAAGGAAAACCAATTAGGCCTCTAAGCCAGTTTGAAGACTTTCACCACTGGGAGTAAAGGTTAAGTCTAGAAACCTTAAAACCACTTTAATCTATCCTTATATACCTCAAATATATCAAATCCATCATTGGATTGCATTGGGATGTTGGAATTAGGAGAGATAGGTACTGAGAGGGGAGGGGTGAATCAGTGCCTTCAAAACTTTACTTGTAAAACCTTTCAGATCTAAAACTATAAACAATGATAACCGACCAATATAACTTGAATCTAATTGCATGAATCATTTATCCACTTAACATGAGTAAGTAAACAACATGAAATCCATAACACAGTCACATGACACAAGTATTTTGGTAATGCAGAAACCCTTGTTAGAAGGTAAAAATTATGATGGGGATGACACCCACAAATTCTTCACTACTGTAGATAGAAAAGGTTTGCTTGTTAGGGCTACAAGCTTTGATCACTTATGGTGATCTCACCCTGTTAGGAGTGACATGTTAGATCGGCTAGATCTACCTAGTTATAGGATTTTAGCAACACTAATGAAGTGTGCACTCGGTTAAGAGATTTACATAAGACTGTTAAGTCTACTCTGTTAAGAGATTTTATCCAAAAAAATCTATTAAAATTGTCAGAAAGCAATAGGTATTTATCTTCTATTTGACACTCAATTGTCTATTACAGATCTATAAGCTCTGATAAAATATCACCTTACTTGTGATGAATATCTACTCTGAACTGCTCAGTAGCCTCTGCTAATTCTGCTCAAACTGAATTCTACTGTACTCGGTTCTGTTCTTTTAACTGATAGACTTGAAGATAGGCAAATTCTTCAAGTTCTCTATGATTCATATATCAACTCTTTTTAAAAATGATGTGAACACATAAATATATAGTGTTTTGTTTTGCCACTTTAACACAATTACGTTACACACTATAATCATAACCCTAAGATCTACGGTGTACAATAATAACCTAGATCATCTATTACAAAAGATATACATTGTATTTAATGAATATCATTACATTAAATGTTCCTTGATCTTGGTAAAATGTTTTACAAACCATTGTAACCATTTGCATAGAAGAATGTGTCATTCCTGAATACTATGCCATTTCCTATGATCTTTAGTAAACATTGTGTAAACTGATCAGTGTATACTGTGATGCTCGGTGTTTACTATCTGTCGGTGTCGGTGTCTGCTGGTACTCGGTAAACTGTCTACTACTTGGTGTATAGACTTTACCGACTAGTCTGTTTTGCTTGATTAGCTCATTGTAAGTAACCAACTGATATCTTTAGACACCTTTGGTACTAATGACAACCTTAGAAGGCTCAATAGAGATAACAATCTCCCCCTTTGGCATTAGTATCAAAACTTCAAATGTATAAAGACAAAAAAAATTCTATGTGACTTATGTCTCCTTATATCTCCGCCATATACATCAAAAAATTTCTAAGTACTAACTACTCCCCCTCGGTGCATGCTCCCAGTAATATAGTATACATAGCATCCATGTACATAATATTTGGCATAATAGCATCTAATATGATACATTTGTTTTCCCCCTTTTTGATAGTAATGCCAAATACAAAATTGAGGTAGTATACTCACAGCTTGTCAAAAATTGACTGATGAGTTTTCTTCAATGACTCCAAGAGGTTTTCCCATTCCTCTTTTAAGTTGGTGAGAGCAATGTGCTCAAGACCGACTTGTGCATGCATGTCAAAGATGTTTTCTAACACTAAATTTTTTGGTGTTGCAACTAATAGCTCAGCTTTGACAATATGTGCTTCAAAAAAATTTAGGTACGGAATGAGTTCAATTTGCAACTCAATAACCTGATCTGTTAGGTGTGCTTCTTGGTTCTTCAAATTTGCTATCAACCGCCGGAGTTCCTGAACATGGTGAATATGCTTTAGGAAAGCATGTGGCTCGATGATAGTTGCATTGGTACTCAACTGTATTTCTACTTCCAAACCTTTGATCTTTTCACTGACTTCAATAGTGAAGGTGTCTAGAGTACAAAGCTTCAATAAGTATTGACAAATTGTCTAGGTGATGGATTTTGTTTTAGTAATAACCTCAGATAATTTGACCTTAAGTAATGCCACTTCTTGGGTTATTTTCTCTACTAATTTGTGTTGTATTCTAGATTCTTCCCTTTATTCAATTAGTTTATCTACATCGGTGTTCGAGGCGTTGATCTTCTCAGCAAGTGTAGCAAGTTGATCTATAATAGGCATATCTTCATCAATATGTATCTCAGGTACTACCTGTTGGAGGATATCCTACACATCATTTAATACTTCTTTTCATTTGTACTCTTGCTTTAGCTTCTCTTGTGTTGCCTTCCTTGAACATAACTCCCCATATTTACTTAAGTCCTCAGGGCTTAGGGTCCTCGGGTCACACTCAAGTATAATAATCACTTCATCTAGGGTGACCAGCCCTTTTCCTTTCTTCTTCTTCTTCTGTGCTAGGGGTGATTTCTTCTCAATCATAGCAATAGATCTATCTCCAGTCTTTGGAGTGTCCTTCCTTGTTTGCACTTGTTCTTCCTTCTTCTGCTCCTCGGTAGTGGTGGTCTCAATTATAGTAGGAGTCTCAGTTGTGGTGTTCAGTGGGATCTCCTATGTTTCCTTTGGTTCTTGTGTGTCCTTTATTTCATCTATTTCCTTTGGTTCAGTGGAAGGTGCCTCTGTATGTGTAGGCTCATATGTCTCTGCAGGTTTCTCTATGTTTTGATCTCCTATGGTATCTTTGTTTTTCTCAGGATCTGAGTCGTCAGGTTGTACTTGGGAAAGAATTTCAGCTACTTTGACAAGTATAGGAAGTTCACCTGGTAGTGATGTAAATAGACTATCAGTGTCTAGTGCTTCATCTTTATTAGGTGCAATATTTACATCTTCATCATCTAGGTCATTAGGATCACCATGTGTGATGTCTACAATGAGTACATCATCATCATTTTTCTTCTTCAGTAGGATTTCAACTTTATCCGATGCATCCTGTGAAACTTTTATTTCTTCCTTATCCTCGATTATATCAATTTCCTTGGTAACTAATATACCGGTACTCTTTTATTTCTTTGCTGGTCCTTCATTGATGTAAATACCTTTACCTTTAGAATTTTGTCTCTTCTTAGACAGGTTCAAAAATGCTTATTGCTCAGCTTTTTCTTCAGCTTTTAGAATTGATGTCCATATAGAATTAGTAGTGATATCCATATCTTCTACATTGTCATCCATGATCATTAAGGCCCTATTCTTGATCATAAAGTTTTCTTGGTATTTGATCAAGTATTCACTAACTTGTCCAAAGCTTAAGTGTGTGGCTGCCTGAACTAGAGAGCATTCTCTCTTTCTCTTCTTGGTGTCTTATGCAACAACCCATTTCTCAGTAATTATATCATCCAATTTCTTCGGTAATGCATAGGAAAACTCCATTGGAACTTTCTTAAATTTTATCATCATTTGGATGACAGCCTCTTCAATTTTAGTTTGATCTTCTTTTGACATTTTTTCAAATCTGTCTAGCAAGGGATCAGCAAGATCTCCATGTTCAATTATGTCCTCAATGACTTCATCTATTGTTTTGGCCTTGTTACTAACCACTTTGAATTGATTTACATCATCCTCTATCTCTGTATCCTCTAGATCTTCCTTATTTCTTATGTATTTCTTCCTTTTCTTTGGTGCCTCAGCTACAGCCTTGTTCTTTCTCTTAATGTATTTCTTTGTCGGTGCAGCTGCTCTTCTTTTTGTTACTTTTACTACTTCTTCTTTCTTGGTAGGTGGTGCTACAGTTGACAAACGTGTCTTCATACCTTCATATATAGGTGACTGCTTCTTTGTAGGAATTTTAGGTGGAGGAACCTGTGTAGGATCTACTTCTTTGTCGGACTCGATCTCCTCACTATCATATGGTTTGTCGGCTAACTGTAGCTAACCTTCAGTTGCCTGTTCAACTGGTATCCCTTCAAATGTTTCATACTTATCTCCATATTTAGCAGTGAGATCTTTCTACATCTTCTTTACCTTTCTGGTTATTTTACCGATCTTAATATTTGTAGATATTCTAGATTTGGCTTCTTCATATACTCCGAACCTAGTGGCTATGGGATCCTTCGGTACTGCAAGCAGTGCATTAATAGATTTCAGTGCGAAATCATGGTCTATTTCATATCCCATCGGTGCCAACCATTTTAACCTAGGCTCAACTACTTTTATCAAGGTATAATTGGTGTTGACCACAAAACATATGTCATCTTCAAATTTCTGAACTAATTCCCTCAAAATTCTGCTTCTCTTATGCATTTTAGATTGAAATTCAGTGAAGTATGCATTAAACTCTACATTCAACTTATCTCCTAACTTGTTCATCATTTCACCAATCTATTTTGTTATCGGTACATCTAGTATCCAATTTACTTTACCAATACTTTTGTAAATAGAGGAATATGCATGTAAGTAGAGATCCGTACTTACATGTGTTAGATTTATTTTTCCTTATGGTCTTCATATTCTCTTGAAGTTGATGAAATAGTATCTCGAAAGATCAACTTGTTCACCTTTCACTACAATTTTGTGCACCATGTCTACTGTGTTGTAGGGTACACTGTTGAGTCTTCTCGATTGAAATAACTTGTACCTGATCACATGTGCTAAAAATTTTACTGTTGGGTCCTTGATTATTGAAATCTTCAATGCCCGACCATCACATTGTGCTCCAGTGTATTTCTCAACATTCGGTCATGAAGAACTTCTGAAAGTCTTACCTTTGTCGATTGTAGGGAGCCCAGTAACCCTACTGATTATTTTCTTGTTGACCTCAATCAATTTATCCAGCCAAAACTTGTCATCATGATATATGCTCAAAATGATTCTAATCCAATCTGATTTGAATGATTGCAACAAGTGTGTAAAATATGATAAACCTGATTCCTCAATCTTCTTGTAGTCTGATTTCATTTTTCCATCGGGGCCACAGAGTGATTGATATGTTGCAATAGTTTCAAAGTCTCCAACTTCTCCGATTTTGTAGTGAATATAAGACCTTACGTCTTCTGTCAGTAAAACCCTTTCTAGTATGCTAAAAAATTCACCCATTATATCTGTCTATGCTACGACCTTAGGATGTGGCTTAAACTTTGGTTTGATGAAATTTTCCCTAACGATTAGATTAACTTCCTCTTCAACACTTTGAGTTTTACTTGCAAACGATGTCAATGCCATAAATTAATTCTAGGGTTTCGGCAATCAACAGGATAGGAAGTGTTTGATCGCAAATAAACTTACTTGATATCATGAAGAGAGATGTCGGTTTGATCTAGCGTAGCCTTGAATCCTTCAGAAAATCTTTTAGCTCAAACTCTACTCTTTGAATTCTCCACTCTTCGAAATCGCATTGTAGAAATGAACTCTATTCCCGTGTATTTATAGACTTTCGATGTTCCCACTCAAACTTTTATGTAATAAATGCTCCATCTAACTTTTGGTACGACACAGCTGTCAGCTTGGTGACTACTAAAACTTTCATTCACTCGGTTAACATAGGCTTGTTGGAAATATAGATGGAGTAACTGAGAGGGGGGGTGAATTAGTTAACCAATAAAATATTAGCACAGATCCCTTAGATGTCTTATTAAATCATTTACTACTGTTACTCGGAAAACATACAGAGAAATGTGATAACTCAATTATTGCAGTGAGTATTAATTATAATTGTTCTTAAGCATTCATCAATGATTAACATGCATGCATAAAGAAAATAACATGAACACAAGAGACACCAGATTTAATGTGGAAACCCAATATGGGAAAAACCACCAATGTAACTAGTTACTATTTTTCACTTTTCTGAAGTGATGCCCTATTAGGAGCCAACCCAGTAAAAGGTTACAAAACACACTGTTAGGTGTGACCTTGTTAGAGGATTTAATCACCCTGTTAGGAGTGGCCTTGTAAGAGGTCTTTGAAACAATTCAATAGAACTGTCACCTTGTTAGAGGATTTAAAAAATGGTTGTTAAACCAACTCTGTTAAGAGATTTTGAAATCACTGCTACAATGGTGAGATAGTAATAATGAAATGACTTGAATAATGATGCAACTGAATTTTTGATTACAGATCTCTGTTCTCCTTCACTAGATCCTTCCTGATCAAATATATCTCTGCTGTTCCTTAAGGATATCTAACCATCCTTCAAAATTCGCTCACACTTTCCTTCAAAATGATTTGCATGTTCTCTCATCCACACACTCTTCTTCTTTCACACTTGTCCACACTTTCACTCTTTTCCACTTGCACACACTTTGAATTCACAACTTGACCTTCTATATATACCATTCAGATTGTCCATTCACATTGTCAAGTCAGCACTAATAATCATTACCAACATTACTAATCATTACCACAGTCAGCTTGAATAAACAAACTTTATTTCTCAAATTAACAAAATTCTTTACTGGGCCGACCTTTCTCGGTAAACACTAATCCAAAAACAATTCCTTTGGTGACCGAGAGATCTCGGTAAACACAAAAAACTACCTACTGACCGACTGAGCTCGATAATCACTGGGAATCACTTAGCTGACCGACTAAGCTTGATAATCACTGGGAATCTCTTAGCTGACCGACTAAGCTTGATAATCACTGGGAACTACTTTGCTGACCGATTGAGCATGATAATTGATATGACATTTTTGTGACATCAAAGACAACACACAATTAATCCAACAATCTCCTTCAGACAATTGTATCCAACAATCTCTCTCTTTGGCATTGATGGCAACACAACATGTCATAGCACAATGAAATTTCATAGAAAACATAGAGTAAGGAGCATATCCTTAGCTTCATTCTGATTCTCATCTATGAGAACTCCCTCTGTCAGCAAACTTCTCTTTCTGACTAAAAAATCTCCTTCTTAACTTTTCAAACTCTCCAAGAAAACTCCCCCTCTTAGAAATCTTAAGAAATTTCTTGAAATATGATAGCAAACTCTCCCTCTTTGACAACACATGTCAAAGACAACACATACCAGGTGAATAGCAATGCACCTTGAGTACTGATTCATATGCAATGATTCCTTGACTAAGCTACATCAACTGATTGATCTTCAATATGCTCTAGTTGATGCATCACTAAAACTTTATTTAGTGAGCCTCGGATAGGGGAATGACCCCTAACTTACCTCTTAGATACAAGAATGCATCCTTAGGTAGTGGCTTGGTGAATATATCTACAATCTATTCTTTTGTATGAATATATTCCAATCTGATTTCCTTGTCCTGCACCAATTCTCTGACAAAGTGATATTTTATAGCAATGTGCTTGGTTTTGGAATGCATTACTAGATTCTTTGAAATATTTATTGTACTTGTATTATCACAAAACATAACAACTGGTTCTTTGATCTCAACCTTCATGCCTTCCAATAACTATTTAAACCAAACAATATTAGAGGAGTTTACTGCTGCAGCAACATATTATGCTTCTGTTGTGGATTGGGATGTGCAATTTTGCTTTTTACTGGTCCAAGATACCAACCTCTTGCCAAGAAAGAATGCTCCACCACTTGTACTCTTTCTATCATTAATGTTTCCTGCCCAATCAGCATCAGTAAACACTTTTAAGTCTAGATTGCC
Organism: Chamaecyparis obtusa; assembly: GCA_027943335.1. NCBI lineage: Eukaryota > Viridiplantae > Streptophyta > Pinopsida > Cupressales > Cupressaceae > Chamaecyparis > Chamaecyparis obtusa. The sequence continues at coordinate 68,181 of BSBK01004221.1, forward strand.
TCCAAATTTATACCACAAGCCATAATCTTCAGTTCCTTTCAAGTATCTCAAGATTCTTTTGATTGCCATCATATGATTTTCTCTGAGTTTTGCTGAGAATCTTGCTACTATACCAACTGCTAAGGCAATATCAGGCCTTGTATGAACTACATACTGTAATTTTCCAATCATTGATCTGTATAAGGTCTGATCTACTTCTTTTGAATCATCATCTTTGGTAAGCTTCAGTCTAGTACACATGGGGGTACCAACTAGTTTTGAATCTTCCATACCAAACTTCTTAAGTATTTCCTTGATGTATTTAGACTGAGTAATGTAGATACCATTCTTGCTCTGCTGAATCTGAAGACCAACAAAGAACTTTATTTGACCAAACATAGACATTTCAAACTTTTTGTTCATTTTCTCTAAAAATTATTTTCACTAATCATCATTACCTGTAAACACAGTATCATCCACAAATATTTCTGCCAAAACAATTCTATTATCTGTTCCTTCCTTGATGTACAAACTACTATTATCATTAGCTCTTTTGAAACCAATCTGAATAAGATAGTTATGTAATCTTTCATACCATGCTCTAGGGGCTTGTTTCAGACTATATAATGCTTTGTGTAACTTCTAGACCATATTCCTTTTGTCTGGATCAATAAAACCTTCAGGTTGCTCAATGTAGACTTCTTCATCAAGAATACCATTGAGAAATGCAGATTTTACATCCATCTGATATACCTTAAATCCTTTATGTGTTGCATATGAAAGTAGAGTTCTTAGACCTAATCTTACAACAGGAGAAAAAGTCTCACCATAATCTATACCTTCTTCTTGAGAATATCCTTTACACACCAATCTAGCTTTGTTTCTTGATACTTGACCATCTTCATTCAACTTATTCCTGAATACCCATTTTGTTCCAATTACATTTTTATCTTTAGGTCTAGGTACAAGAGTCCATGTTTTGTTCTTCTCTATTTATTTTATTTCTTCATTCATAGCCTCAATCCAACTTTCATTTTCCAATGCATCTTTGACATTTCTAGGTTCAAAATCAGCAAGTAAACATGTACCTTTTAGTTTACTTCTTGTCATAGTACCTTTTGATTTGTTTCCAATAATCTGATCTAGTGTATGATGCCTCCTGACATACTTGGCCAATACAGGTTCCTTGCCTCTTGAATGAGTTACATTGTCATCTTCTTGAATTTCATCTTCAGGTTCTGGTTGCTCAGGCTCGGTAGATATTGGCTCGGTAGCTTCAGACTGAGACTCGGGTCCTTGTGACTCGGTTTGAACTTCTTCTTGTGACTCATTTTCAACTTCTTCTTGTGACTCGGTTTGAACTTCTTCTTGTGACTTGGTTACTGTACTGGGCTCGGTAGATGCAGTCTCCTTATTGACAGATGTGTCTTGTAATGTATCAGGTTAAATGTAAACAAATCTCCTGTAATCCTCTGGTTCCTTTTTTCTTTCTTCTTCAATCTTTTCTGCAAACTCATCAACTTTCACATGTGCACTTTCTATGATTTTGTGAGTAGACAAATGAAAAACATCTATAAGGCTTACTCTTGCAAGAATATCCCAAAAATATTCCTTCATCACTTTTCACATCAAATTTGCCTTTTCTAGATTCTTTTAAGATGTAACACTTACTACCAAATACTTTCAGGTAACTTACATTGGGTTTATAGCCATACCATAACTCATAAGGATTTTTGAATGTGTCTTTCTTCAACTGTACTCGGTTTAAGGTATGAACTGCAGTGCTGATAGCTTCCTTCCAGTATTTCATAGCAATGTTCTTTTCAATCATTAGAGTCCTTGCATAATCCATGATAGATCTGTTCCTCCTTTCAGCTATTCCATTCTGCTTAGGAGTTCTTGGGGCTGATACCTATCTTTTGATTCCTCTTTCAATGCAAAAATTATTGAATTCATGGGAGATGAATTCACCACCTTTGTTTGATCTCAAGCACTTCATTCTTTTCCTTGTTTCCTTTTCTACTCTTGCCAAATACCACTTGAATTTCTCAAATGCTTCTGACTTTTCTCTTAGATACATAACAGTCATCATTCTAGAGTAGTCATCAACAAAGAGAATAAAGAATTTTTCTCCAGTATAGCTCTCAATTCCAATAGGTCCACACAAATCAGTATGCACAATTTCCAAAATATCTTCAGACTGATAGTTTTTACTTTTAAAGCTAGTCTTTCCCATTTTACCAATCTAACAATTCTTGCATAGACCAACATCAGGTTTCTTCAAAGTAGGAATGCCTCTTACTTTCTTGAATTTGCTTATTTTCATCATGTTATCAAAATTTACATGACATAACCTTTTGTGCCATAACCAACTTTCTTCAATTTGAGCAATAAAACATGAGCATTCACCAAGATCAAGATAAAACAAGTTACCTTTGGTTTGTTTGCCTGATCCAATCAGTTTTCCCTTGTCATCCAGTAGTCTTGCTTTGCCATGCATGAATTCAACCTTGAATCCAATGTTGATTAGTTGTGCTACACTTAGAAGATTATGCTTTAGTCCTTCAACCCAATATGCATTATCACATATAAGTTCTTTGGTTAATGAGATTCATCCTCTTCCTTTTATGCAACAAGGTTCATTGTTTCCAAACCTTACATTACCACCATCATAGTCTTCATTGTGTTCAAAATTTGTTCTGTCACTAGTCATATGATGTGAACATCCACTGTCTATGATCCATGTATCATTTTTGCTTACATGAGAGATAAGTTCCATCTTACCTTCATCATCATCAAATTCATCTTTTACAGCAATGTAGACAATTTCATCTTCACTATTATCAGAATCATTAGCCATAAAACATGTTTTCTTACCTTTATCCTTGAATGATTTGAAATTCTTCTTGCCATTGTACTTGTGACCTTTCTTCTCATCCTTTCTTTGCTTGTTTGGGCACCTAGCTGCAATATGACCAATTTCTTCACATGAAAAATAGATTAAGAGAGTTTTACCTTTGTATTTACCTCTACCTCTAGAATATTTCTTTGTAAGTAATGCTTCAATAACTTCAAGATCACTATCAGAACTTTCCTCTAATTCTTCTTCACTCTCTGACTAGATGTCCTTTATTTTCTTGCCCTTCTTAAGTGAAAGTTTGGCCTCAAATGCTGATTCAATATTTTTGGAAGTTGGAACATAGTTGTCATAGTTATCCAACTCAAAGGCTGTCAATCTTCCCACTAAGGCATCCAAAGTTATATTGTGATTTTCTTCACATCTTCTTTCTTGAATAGTAGATACTCTTATTGCATAGATAGGGAGTAATGTTCTGAGAACCTTACTTATAATAGTTTCCTCCTCAATTGTTCCTCGAGAAGCTCTAATTGCACTAACACTTGCCTTGATCCTTTCAACATATTTTACAATGTTTTCATCTTCTCTCATTTTCATCTGGTCAAACTATCCTCTTAGGCTTTCTGCTTTGGCTCTCTTCACATTGTCATCACCACCATAAATTTTCTTCAGCTTGTTCCACATTGCATAAGCAGTTGTGCAATCTTTGATCTCATCAAATTCTTCATAGCTGAGAGTTGATGCAATGTCTATCATCATGGTGTTATGGTTCTTTTTCTCTGCAATGTCTTCAACAGATAATGTGCTAGTAGGAGTTGTATATTCTCCATCAAGATATTTGCATCCTGAATAACCAATGGAAGCCAGATGAAGTCTCATGAGTCCTTGCCATGCTGAAAAGTTATCTCTGTTAAGCCTTGGAATTTCTCTCTTGTAAGACATCCTGATCTTTAGCTTAGGTCCTTGAAACCCTTCCTGTAAGCACCAAAAGCTCTAATACCAATTGTTGGAAATATAGATGGAGTAACTGAGAGGGGGGGTGAATCAGTTAACCACAAAAATATTACCACATATCCCTTAAATGTCTTATTAAATCATTTACTATTGTTACTCGGCAAACATATAGAGAAATGTTGTAACTTGATTATTGCAGTGAGTATTAATTATAACTGTTCTTAAGCATTCATCAATGATTACCATGCATGCATAAAGAAAATAACATGAACACAAGAGACACCAGATTTAACATGGAAACCCAATATGGAAAAAACCACCAATGTAACTAGTTACTATTTTTCACTCTTCTAAAGTGATGCCCTATTAGGAGCCAACCCAGTAAAAGGTTACAAAACACACTGTTAGGTGTGACCTTGTTAGAGGATTTAATCACCTCATTAGGAGTGGCCTTGTAAGAGGTCTTTGAAACAATTCAATAGAACTATCACCTTATTAGAGGATTTACAAAATGGTTGTTAAACCAACTATGTTAAGATAATTTGAAATCACTATTAAAATGGTGAGAACGTAACAATGAAATGACCTAAATAATGATGCAACTGAATTGTTGATTACAGATCTCTGTTCTGCTTCACTAGATCCTTCCTGATCAAATATATCTTTGTTGTTCCTCAAGGATATCTAACCATCCTTCAAAATTCACTCACACTTTCCTTCAAAATGATTTGCATGTTCGCTCATCCACACACTCTTCTTCTTTCACACTTGTCCACACTTTCACTCTTTTCCACTTGCACACACTTTGAATTCACAACTTGACCTTCTATATATACCATTCGGATTGTCCATTCACATTGTCAAGTCAGCACTAATAATCATTACCAACATTACTAATCATTACCACAGTCGGCTTGAATAAACAAACTTTATTTCTCAAATTAACAAAATTCTTTACTGGGCCGACCTTGCTCGGTAAACACTAATCCAAAAAGAATTCCTTTGGTGACCAAGAGATCTCGGTAAACACAAAAAACTACCTACTGACCAACTGAGCTCGGTAATCACTGGGAATCGCTTAGCTGATTGACTGAGCTCAGTAATCACTGGGAATCACTTAGCTGACCGACTAAGCTCGGTAATCACTAGGAACTACTTTTCTAACCGACTGAGCATGATAATTGATATGAGATTTGTGTGACATCAAAGACAACACATAATTAATCCAACAATCTCCTTCAGACAATTGTATCCAACAAGGCTTTCTTCATCAGTAGATACATATGCTCGGTTAACCTTAAATAGTGATTACCGATGGGTAACCAACTCTTGGTCTCTCTTTTACTGACTGTATAACATTGTTAGCTCATGACAACTAAACCATAGTGCATCTTTATTCATGTTGATTTGGTATAAGAACATTATGCATAAGGAACTGTATCTAAAATGTGATCTTTTGAAATATCAGTCCCATACATACCTATTTCACTTTAAATGGAGATACCGATATCACCCAATCTAGTGGACAAGGTTTCATCGACAACATTACTTGACTCTGCATTCTCATTAGATGCCTTCTTCCACATAGTGTTCCTTAACTTTGTGATATCAGCAATAGTATATCCACTTTCAAATATATGGTTTTCATCTGGTGCTTGGTCTCTGTAGTTCTTGCTTGAATGACCGATCTTATGGCAGTGTAGATAAGCCATCCCAGAGTTTGTCTAGTTTCTTGATTTTCCAATCTGACTCTTTCTATAATAGTTTGTTGTAATGTGTCCATATCTACCACATACAACACAATTAGTCCATGTATTATAATCCCAAACATAAGAGTTACCTTGTCTCTTTGGTTGATATGGTTTGCATTGCGGTTTCTCCTTGGGTGTCCAGACTTGCTTCATTTTTTCCTTGTAGTCTCATGTAGTGTGTCCATGCTTGTTACAAGTATAGCATATTTTCTCCATAGTGGTATTATCAGAGAGATATTTTTCCTTAGCTCTACACTCATAAGCAGGATATGCAAACTTACCATAGTAATAACAATATCCATTAAACTTAGGAGTGATAGGAGGTTTACCTTGTGCTTTGCTTTTGCACACATTAGATGTATGTCCCAATTTGCCACAATGATAACATGTCAACACTTTTGGTTTCTGATTTTGTTCGATGTTGATTTTTTCATCTTGTTGTGATGATTCTCTTTCACCGGTGTAGCCTATACCGACTTTGTTTCCAAATCTTCTCTAATTAGTTAAAAAGTCATCAATCTTCTTGGAGCTGTCGTCAGCAAGTTTCTTCATTTCATTTTGTTGCTGTTGATTTTTCACTTCATTTCTTAGCTCCTCATTTTCTTCTCTGAGTCTTGCAACATCTTCTAGTTTTATTGACAATTCTACATTCACTCGGTTTACCTCTTGATTCATAGTCATCACTTGATTAGTTACTTGGAAATGTCATTCAGTGAGTCTTTTTATCTCACTTTCTTTAGTTTGAAGTTGTTCACTCATTTTTCTTCGATCATTAATTGCCAGGTTTCTTTCTTGCTTAGCTTGTTTTTCTTTGTTCATTGTTTCTACCATTCTCACCATCTGAGATTCTTGACCAATTTGTAGTGCTTTCACTTGATCAGTTAAATATTGATTATTTTCAGATAGATCAGTGATTATGCTTTCAGATCCATCAGATATGCTTCCAGAACTAGATCCAATATGCTTGAATATGTCATCAATAGGTTCTTCATGGTAACCAATCTCATTATGTAGTCTAGCTAGGTTCTTCCTTTCATCCAGTAATTTCTTCAATCCTTCCTTGGCTTGCTTATACTATTCCACAAACATTTGCTTTTGTATCTTTTGGTTCTCAATAGTCTTGTCAAGCTTGTATCTCTCCATGACTTAGATCTTTACCCTTCGATGGTTAAATTGTTCAATAAGAGAGTTGCGCTCTGATACCAATTGTTGGAATTAGGAGAGATAGGTACTGAGAGGAGAGGTGTGAATCAGTGCCTTCAAAACTTTACTTGTAAAACCTTTCAGATCTAAAACTATAAACAATGATAATCGACCAATATAACTTGAATCTAATTGCATGAATCATTTATCCACTTAACATGAGTAAGTAAACAACATGAAATCCATAACACAATCACATGACACAATTATTTTGGTAACGCAAAAACCCTTGTTAGAAGGTAAAAATTGCGGTGGGGATGACACCCACAAATTCTTCACTACTGCAGATAGAAAAGGTTTGCCTGTTAGGGCTACAAGCTTTAATCACTTCTGGTGATCTCACCCTGTTAGGAGTGACATGTTAGATCGGCTAGATCTACCTAGTTATAGGATTTTAGCAACACTAATGAATTGTGCACTCGGTTAAGAGATTTACTTAAGACGATTAAGTCTACTCTGTTAAGAGATTTTATCCAAAAAACTCTATTAAAATTGTCAGAAAGCAATAGGTATTTATCTGCTATTTGACACTCAATTGTCTGTTACAGATCTATAAGCTCTGATAAAATATCACCTTACTTGTGATGAAAATCTGCTCTGAACTACTTGGTAGCCTCTGCTAATTCTGCTCAAACTGAATTCTACTATACTCGGTTCTGTTCTGTTAACTGATAGACTTGAAGATAGGCAAATGCTTCAAGTGCTCCGTGATTCATATATCAGCTCTTTTTAAAAATGATGTGAACACATAAATATATAGTGTTTTATTTTGTCGCTTCAACACAATTAGGTTACACACTATAATCATAACCCTAAGATCTACGGTGTACAATAATAACCTAGATCATCTATTACAAAAGATATACATCGTATTTAATGAATATCATTACATTAAATTTTCCTCGATCTTGGTAAAATGTTTTACAAACCGTTGTAACCATTTCCATAGAAGAATGTGCCATTCTTGAATACTATGTCATTTCTTATGATCCTCGATAAACACTATGTAAAATGATCAATGTATACTACGATGCTTGGTGTTTACTATCTGTCAGTGTTAGTGTCTGGTGGTACTCAGTAAACTATCTGTTACTCGGTGTATAGACTTTACCGACTAGTCTATTATGTTTGATTAGCTCATTGTAAGTAATCGACTGATATCTTTAGACACCTTTGGTACTAATGACAACCTTAGAAGGCTCAATAGAGATAACATGGGAAGATTCTTGGTTAAGTTGAGTATCTTGAAGCCATTAGGCACTTGGGAGAAGTTGTGGGTTTCTAAGCCAAATTTGTGAATCTTACCTTGTGTATTAGGTCCTCTACCCTTTCCTCTGCATCAGAAAGAGAGAGAGGGGGGGGGAGGGGAGAGAGTAGGCAAGAGAGAGAAGGGGAAGGGGAGACATTAGGAGAGAGAGAGAGAGAGAGAGAGAGAGAGAGATTTGGAAAAATATTGGCAGGTGATTTCAGATATCTGATAATATCGAATATCTAATATTTTCGGATATCCGATTTTAATTACCAGTGAAAAGTAAAAACTATATTCTCTGGGTCCCTCCAGAGAAGCACATTTTTCTGTTAAGTTGTAGTGAATCATGTTTTGTCTTTAGAGAAGACAAAAATCTACTTTTTGCACTTGTTGGTTGGATTTTCTCTATTACCAAAGGTTTTTGCATCACCTTTTTGGTCTCACTATGGGGAGTAGTATTCGTTGAAAGCATAAACGGAAGAGGAAACTCACAAATGAAGAGATTTAAGTGTATAGAGAAATGGATAGTGTTGCCCATCGAAACAAGAGACAATGTATGTTAAATATTAATGAAGAGGTCGGCATAGACCCACCTTTGAATGTGGTTTCAAGTGAAGAACATGAATTTGAAATGATTTATGACAATAATATTGAAAATGAGAATGTAGGGATTGAAGATGAAAATGTAGGTTTTGAAAATGAACATGTAGATGTGGAGAATGGAAGTGTGGACATTGTCAATGACAATCCACTGATTGAATATGAAGGAATTGACAATGATAATGGTACACAAGAACCAAATCAACATAACACATCTCCAAATTATATGATAAATGAAGTCCCTTTAGAGGAAGAAAGACAAACTTCAAAATTGAGACCTTCAAGAACAACTAAATGGTTACTTGAAATTGATGAGAACATAATGAGAAATTTTGATGGCAAGAGATCAGAAAGAACCATTCGGTTGTGGGTTTCAAAACTTTTTGTATCAATTTTTTAGCCACAAGACGTTGGTTGAGAAATGCCAAATTTTTGTGCAATTGTTAAAGATGCAGAAGATGAGACGTATACTAGTCAAATTGAAGATTAGTGTGAACAAGAAAAAGGAGAGGAATGCTACTATTGTGATAAATCTTTTTACTTCTCTCAATTCCATTGGGAAGACTACCAATGAAAAAGATAAGAGAGCCGCTAGGAGGGTTATTACAACCTCCTTAGTAAGTCATCATTTGAGAAAGGCTCGTTGGATGAGACAAACTTGTGTTGACTTGAATCTAAATCATAAAACTTTGGATAGAGCACTTGCAAGAACAAAAAGACTTGATTATCCTCTTCAAATGATACATGGGCTTATGGTGGGAGACTTTCACATTGTGATAAGAAGCTTATCGATGTTGTGAAGGATCAAATTCAACTATGTTGGCAATCTAACTCAAGAGTGTCACCAAATGTGAAGGATGTCTTGAAGTTGAGAATTGGTATTTGAGACCGCACCCCACATCCCAAACATTATTTGGAGGTGAGTCAAACAATTTTGTTCAAAAAAATTTGTGAGACACATCCAACATTGCAAATATCACAAAGAGCTTTTGAAGCTCTGAAGCCTTTTTTTGTGTGCCTATTAAGATTCAAAATAATTGCTGTTGCAAATATCATGTGGAGTTTTCAACGCACCATGAATTTTTATGATCCATTCATTTTACTTTGCATACTAGTGAAATGTTGGAGGAGTGTGGTGCAATTGCTCTTCCAAAATCATCAAGAGACTTGCTAGATCATTTTTTATGTCCTAGAGATGATGGATGTTTCTTTTATAGAAAATATTGCTTAAATGACAAGTGCTCAGAGTGTGGTGGGCTAGTGAAGTTTTTTGAATGTTTTCATGAGGGTTGCGAACATGATTTTGGAAAGACAATTGTCCACATAAAGGTATATGAAACTGTTAAATATACATTAAAAAGTGGAGGTGAAGGCTCTAGATGTGAGTTGGTTACAAAAGAATGCAATGTAGCTGATTTTATTTTAGATTTCAGGAAGAATCTTTTTTACAAGTATGCAAGGCATAGTCACAGGTCTCATTGGTTGGATCAACAATTCAAGATGTGTAAGGACACTTTCCTAATTGGCACTATTATATCAGTTGTTGACTTTGAAGAGAACTATACATTGCAGCCCCAAAATGAGTTTCAAGCTCAATATTACAGTTCTATTCTAGTTGCTATTTTTGTGCACATAACATATAGGCATTCCCCTGATAGTACAAAAGATGATCAGATGATAATCAAAGAGTACCATTTTTATATGAGTGATGATAGATCACACTCATTCAAGTTTGTCCAACATTTCTTTGAGAATTATTTTGAGTGGGTGTAGAAAAATAATATTGCTATGGATACACATCTCATTTGGTCAGATAACTGCACAAGTCAATTCAAAAATGCTTGTATGTTTTATTGGTTATGTAGAATGCATGTAGAGAGAGGTGTACCTCATATTTGGAGTTTTTTGAGGTCGGTCATGGAAAAGGAGAGCATGATGGAGCAGGTGCATGCGTAAAGATAGCTCTAGTTAAGGAGAAACTAAGGATTTCAGGTGCAGAAATCATTGATGCTCATTCTATTGTTGATTGGTGTACTTCAGCATTGTCACAGGGGGGACTCTTGATTCAGCGGTGCACAAATTTTTTTGGCTAGTTGATTTGGGCACAATAGGAGATAGGTCAGATTGTCAAACTGTGAAAGATTCTTCAAAAATGCATTCATTTCAAAGATTAGATGCTAGTACATGGACCATTTGGACACGAGATGTGGCTTGTTATTGTTCAAGTTGTCTTCAATGTGATTGGGATCAGTGTGAGTCAATTGAGTGGGTTGATACATGGGTTCCACATTATCTTACTCCTTTATCTCTCACAGTATTTGTAATAAATGATGACATGGATTGTTCACTTGACTACGACCATCTTTTAGATCTTTGACAACCAGGACATGTTTTTGCATTGGTTGCACCACAAGAGAATAATGAGAGATTGGATTACTGGTTAGCACGTTGTGTATGAGGAAATCATAAACTTGCATAACCAATGACAGATGATGATATGTTCACATATCCAACAAGATTACATGTTATTGTGAGAACATGGTTGCGCACATATATGATTAGAAATAATGGCATTCCTATGTTTGAAGACTATGAGAAGCACAAAATCATTCTCATGTATTCACACCTTGTTATAGCAGCCAATGTTAAGTTGTTGAAACATCAAGGAAAACCAAAGACAAAGTAACTTTGGACTATTAGTACTATTTATCATGAAGCAATATTGAATACCCTCAAGCAGAGAGATGACCCTTCAGGCACACTTCAGTAGGTAAGTTCAACTCAAGTTGCCATGTTTTCCATGTTTATTACGATTATGTTCAATAAATTAATTGTAGTTTTTTGCTTTATTTGTTTGAGCCAATAAACTTAGTTTTGTATGTGGATTGTAAATGCAGTTGGATACATATATGATAGATATAGAAGATTGAGGTGTGCATTTGATTAACCCATCTTTTATGATGGTAAACTTCACTATGCATTGTCTAGTCATGTTCTTTGGTTTGTTTAGTTACTTAGACATGTTCATAATCTTTTTCTCAACCTATATAATCTTCTTATATTCTCTATTAACTTTTCTTCTACCTTCTGAATGCAAGGATTGGAATGTAGATGTCATCGAGTACCATGTGTTAAACTTATACACTTTAGGAGTGGAAAGGAAACTTGCATAGTTAGATTCCAAATTTTGTATATAAAAACAACAATCGAATGTAATGTGCATAGTGTGTGTGTGAAAATTGTACTTGATCTGTAAACACAACACTTCAGTAAAACATTAGAGGTTAGCTATAATCGAAATCGTGCAAAATTGAAAACTATCTAACCAAGCGATTTACTGCCTTCTAGTAGGTGCGAGATTAATGTTCTCATATTGTTATCGAGATCAGTGACCTAGACGACACCTAAATGAAGGATTTGAATGCAATTGATCTAGATATGAATTGAATGCAATTAAGCTATTTTTTTGGATTTTTTATGCAATAAGAATGATAAAAACTTGATATGAAATCTAATCTATATGAAATTGATCTGCTAAAATGATCTAACAATGATATGAAAAAGAATCTAAATGAATGTAAAAAAAACAAATTGATCTCACAATAGCCTTGATTCGCAATAAGCTTTGATTCTCCCAATTCCAATTCTCCAACGTGATTGTGCAAAAATATGAGATCCTGTGGATGCAAATTTTGAGAGATGAATTATGAAGAGCTGAGCCTTGTTTTTATAGAAATCCAAGGCTTTGGAGGTTGTGAAAGAAAGCCATAAATCACTCAAATAACTCAGGTTAATTTTTGAGTTATTTTTAAATAACAGATAATTAAGTCACAAAAATCATGCAAAAGCACAGTTCAACTCGAATTAGAAGTTTAGATCCACTTTAAAACTCAAAAAGATGTTGAGTTTCAAAAAGCTAACAACTTGCATTGATTTTCCAATTTTGAGTTTAACTGGTCCTTCAATGTGCACATGGATAATTATGATTTAATAAATAAATAAAGTGATTTATTCTCAACTTAACTGCTTTTTGAAATAAAATAATTAATTTATGAGTTAATTAACTATTTTACCAAACTATTATTAAAAACTATATTATTAAATAATGACAACTTGCTTTAATTAATTAAATAAGAATTTAATCAATTATTCATATGATATTAGATTTATTGTCAAAATTAAATAATACAATTAATAATAGATAGAATTAAATTTAATTACACAATTAAGTGGAAAATATTAAATCTAATTAATTAAATATGAAAATATTCAATTAATCAAACTTTAGGATGAATGTGATTTATTGCCAAATAATTATAAAATTACAGATAATTATGATGATTAGAAATATTACTAGGAATATTCCCTGATGCAGAATTTAAGATAATCAATTATGATTCAATGATGTTTAGATGTGACTTAGATTAGGACTTCGATGTTGATTTCGTTCGATTTGTAGATGTAGGAGGTTAATGAACTTATAGCCCATTTTTGGGGTATTACATTTTGCCCCTCTTTGAATTATTGTGCAAAGCGCAGTGGTTCAAAGAAAGTTTTTGTTTGATAAAGATATGAAACTGATTCGAAATTGATAATTGATATGAGACAGAAGCTGATTGATATTGATTTGATATGGAGATAATAGGTCCTGAATGACCAAAGATAATGTTCACTATAACAGCAAATGAACCTATGATTGTGAAAAAGTGTCAAAACGCCTGATTCCAAACCTTAGGATTGCAAAGAAGTGAGTGACCAGTTCTAGACTCAATTGTCTTAGCAGAACTAGCAGGTATCACATTTGAATCCTTCAGTTGCCGAAGAACCAAGGAAAGAACACTATGATCTGATGGTTGCAAAAACTGATACAATTTATAAGATTAGGAGAATACCAGATTGATATGGATCTTGATGAATCTAATATGCCCCAAGTGATGATAGATTTGCCCCAAGCGATGAGGACTTTTGATGAATTAATAACTAGACGTGATTGTTTATCTTGATCACTGATGAAAGATATTGATAGACTTGATCGATCAAATTTTGATTTACAGACTTTGAATTGATGTGCAATACCATGCCCCCTTCGGGATTAAAATTGAAATCTGACAAGAAAAGTCAGCGTTGAGAGCTCAGAAGCACGTTGATTGATGGGAAAAGTGGTTATACACGTTCAAGAGTGCATTCTGCATCGTTTAGAGGTCCTGGAGACCAAGGTTGACTAGGTTTGACCATAAGTTGACCATGGTTGACCAAGTTGAAATTTTGATAGTTTGATGTTAGATAATCAGTTAAGTTGAATACTAGATCTCTGTGATGATTGAAGGTCGATTATGCAAGCAGTAGACCGTCCTGGGGCCAAAATTTTAAATCAAGATTTTGACATATTAAACGATCTCAGATTTGAATTTTGATCCTGAAAAAGGATTCTACTTGTTGTTTCATTGGAGGAACCTTCATGTGAGATTCAGCTCTTGTTAGACTTGAAGATGCGAGTGGATAATTGTTTAAGCATTGAATTTTGTTTAACCATTGTGAGATCATGCAACATGCAAAATGCAAAGAGACATGCAAAATGAAATGCAACCTAAGACCTAGGACCTAATCACTGATCATATGTCGATTTGTTATCATCATTGAACTTTTAGGTAACCAGATAAATCAATACAATGCCCACTAGCTAAAAAAAACCATAGACATATGAATATTGATTTGTATGCGCAAGAATCAATACAACCCCCACTGGTCAAACAACCATGGACATATGAAAAATGATTTTATTTTTGGAATGTCGGATTAGATATAAGTACCAAGGCATAAACGCTAGGATGACCTGAATATCATGTCCATTTTGATATAGCAATTTGTATAAGCATCAAAACATGAACGTCGTGATGACCTAAATATGCCTTGCATTGCAAACACATCAAAGAGTCAAGAGATCATTCTAAATCCAATGTGAATTACCCGTAGTGACCTTTTATCATTCACATCCTTAGGCAAGATCACGTTCCATAGTAGGAGAAAGAACTTACTCAAAAAGACAATAGTTAGATCAAACTTCCTTGAATTGTCTGGGTATCAATGGTCAAGGTACGCATGGCCATCCAATTTGAGATAGAGGCTCTTATAGTCGGACACCATTTCAATCCGGAATTTCTAAAGTTGTTAGATTTTCACATACAAGCAGAAGACAAAGAAAAGATTATGCCCCCAGTCATCACTCTCTAAATCCTATAAAGGACATCATCGAAGAGCTCGAAGGGACACAATATGCAAAAATCTCAATGCGAATCAGTAAGCATACAAGGAGATAAAACCATGTAAAAAGCATAGATTATTTTCAGTTGAGTTTTGATGTTTGATTGCGTTGTTGTAGATGCAAAATCCTTTCTGGAGACAAGACTGACTGACTGACTCACATGAAGCTTCAAAGGACTTTGACTAGATATGATCCGTCTAAGATACATGGGAGACCATAGGATATGACATTGATTGCCCCCAAGTGTTAAACATTGATAGGATACAGACGCTTGAGCTAGTTGGTGTACAGACTGACTTATTGAAAACTGGAAATGTTGAAACAAATCGGGAGATATGTACAAACTAAAGCAAGACTGAAAGCTGGGAAAGACCAAGATTGTGCTGATAGATGGAGTGTTTTGAACAAGTGGCACCTGTTTGCTAGGTATTCACCATCTTGGCAGAGATTCTATTTTTGCTACCAAGGCGCCTGTTTCCAGGTTTTCACAAAGGCACTTTTTTTTCTTTTTTTCTTTTTTTGTATGTTTCATTTTTCAATTATTTTTTTATTTTTTGATATTTTCTAATTTTTTTGCGAATCATCAAGGCACCTATTGCTAGGTTTTCACCAAGATGTTAATTTTTTTAGGACTTTTTCTGATTTTTAGGATTTTTTCAGGATATTTAACCATAGACTAAATGCCTTAGGCATAGAATTTCTTCAGATGGAGAACGTTGATTGGTTCTCAGAGTTGTTCTCCTTCAGTCATTGAGAGTTGATAGGCACCAGAGCCAAAAGTAGCAGTGATTACAAAGGGACCCAGCTAGTTGGGTTCAAACTTCCCCTTGCGTTCTCGATGGGATTGATTTTTAGGATTTTCTCTCAAGACTAGATCACCAACCTAAAATTCTCTGTGTCTGACTTTCTTGTTGTAGCCTCTAGATATTCTCTTCTGATATACTCTGAGATGATCATACACTACTTGTCTATGCTCATCTAGTAGTTCCAGTTCTTGTAACCTAGACACTCTGTAGTCATCATCAGTTACTAGACCATGCATTCTGATTCTGAGTGA
This sequence comes from Chamaecyparis obtusa, assembly GCA_027943335.1. Lineage (NCBI taxonomy): Eukaryota > Viridiplantae > Streptophyta > Pinopsida > Cupressales > Cupressaceae > Chamaecyparis > Chamaecyparis obtusa. The sequence goes on from BSBK01004221.1 coordinate 84,093, forward strand.
TGGGATTTCAACCTCAATAGGCAGTACCGCTTTAGACCCATAAACTAAAGCGAAAGGTGTAGCCCCAGTAGGTTTTCTAATACTTGTTCTGTAGGCCCATAGAGCTGGATTAATCATGAGATGCCAGTTTTGTTTACTGTTCTGTGCAAGATCTTCAATAGATTTTTGTTAGAAGCCTCTGCTTGTCCATTCCCTTGTGGATAGTAGATAGAAGACCAATGTTGGGTGATCTTAAATTTGGCACATAGATCATCGAGGTCTTTATTCCTGAATTGCCCACCATTATCTATGATTATGGAATGAGGGATCCCATATCTGCATATGATATAGTTCAAGATGAACATCGATATCTGCTTTCCAGTTGCTTGTGTCAAAGGGACCGCTTCTACCCATTTTGTAAAATAATCTGTGGTTGTGATTATATGGGTATGTCCATTAGAAGAATGAGGATGAATCATCCCGATAAGATCAAATGCCCATTGATGGAAAGGCCATTGTGTTGTAAAGGGGATTAGATCCCTCCCTGGAGCATGAATTAGGTTTCCATGTACTTGACACTTTTGACAATTCTTAGCAAATTTGATAGCCTCTTTCTCCATTTCAGGCCAATAGTACCCAGCCCTAATAAGTTTTTGAGCTAGTATTAAATCGTTCAAGTGTGACCCACAAATACCATCATGGACTTCCTCTAATGCACGTTGAGACTCTTCCCATTCTAAACATCTAAGTAGCGTACCATCTAGACCTTGTTTGTATAGATCATTACCAATGATGACATATCGGGAGGCATTACGGATAAGGTATCTCTTTTCATGACAGTTGAAGGTATCGGGAATGATTTGGTCTTGGAGATAGGAAAATAGGTTTTTATATCAGGATGAATCATGACCTACAACAGTGCAAATCATGTGAGTTTCAGGGGAGTCATATGCAGGATAAGAGAGTGCTTCCACCAAGAACTCGTAGCGTAGCTCATGTTCAAGCTACTGTAATAAAGTAGATAGTGTTGCCATTGCATCGGCAGCCTTGTTCTCTGTTCTAGGAATTTGCTCAAATGTGATAGAGATGAAATATTTTTTAAGATCATCGACCATTCTTTTGTAAGGAATGAGTTTTTCATCTTTAGTTTGGTACACATCATTGACTTGATGAATAACAAGTTGAGAGTCTCCATGAATGTGTAGCTCTGTTACTCTCCATTCAATTGCTATTTTCATACCATTCAAAAGGGCTTCATATTCTGCAATATTATTTGTGCAAGGAAACTTTAATCGGAATGCTTTGGGGATTGAGTATCCTTGGGGAGTTAGGAACAATATGCCTGCTCTAGATCCATTCCGTGTATAGGAGCCATCAAAGAATAATTGCCATTCTCTAGAAGATAGGTGCATAATAGATGAGTCTAGAAATTCCATTTGCATTGGTGTGTCATCAAACATGGGTGCATCTTCTAGTTGATCAACAATAACTTGACCTTTTATAGCTTTTCTTTCAACATATTCAATGTCAAATTCACTTAGAAGCATGACCCATTTAGCCAGTCTACCAGTGAGGGCGGCGTTGCTTAGTAGGTATTTCAGTGGATCAATTTTTGCTACTAGATGTGTGGTATGAGCTAGCATATAGTGTCTCAATTTCTGTGATGCAAAGATCACAGTGAGAGAAGCTTTCTCAATCATAGAATAGTTCTTTTCATATGCCACCAATGTTCTGCTTATATAATAAATGGCTCTTTCCTTTTTTTCTTCATCATGTTGCGCTAGCAATGCCCCCAGTGATGTGGCTGTTGCGGAGACATACAAGATCAATGGCTTCCCATGAATAGGAGGCATCAATATAGGCGGATTTGATAGATACTTCTTGATATGTTTAAAGTTGTTCTCGCATTCTTCATTCCATGCAAAGGTCACACCTTTATGTAATGTTTTTGTAAAAGGTCGTGATATGTCAGCTAGCTGTGATATGAATCTTCTGATAGATTGAACTCTACCTTGCAACATCCTCATTTGACTGATATTTGTGGGAGGTTGCATCTCTATTATAGCCTTGACTTTAGCCGGATCAACTTCAATGCCTTTCTTTGAAACTATGTATCCTAAGAGCTTTCTAGAAGTGACACCAAAAGCACACTTCTTAGGATTTAGTCAGAGACTAAACTGTTCCATTATGTCTAGGATCATGCTCAAGTCCTTTAGATGTTTAGTTCTGATCATAGATTTTGCTAATGTGTCATCAACATAATCTTCCATGGTTTGATGCATCATGTTATGGAAAATAGATGTCATTGCTCTTTGATATGTAGCTCCAGCATTTTTGAGTCTGAATGGCATAACATTCCAACAGAAGGTTCCCCACGCACCTGTGAAAGCAGTTTTCTCTTGGTCTTCTGGAGCAATTTTTATTTGGTTATATCTAGAGAAACCATCCATCAAGGAATACATCTCATAGCTTGTAGTCATGTCCACTATCATATCAATGTTAGGCAGTGGAAAATCATCTTTAGGGCATGCTCTATTCACATCTCTAAAGTCTGTGCACACTCTGATTGAACCATCTGGTTTAGAAAAAGGTACAATGTTGGAGATCCACTCAGCATAGTCTATGATGCGGATGAATCCATCTTTTAGGAGTTTCTCTAATTCAGCTTTGACTAAAAGTGCAACATGAGGATGCATCTTTCTCAATTTTTGCTTGACTGGTTTTACTCCAGGAGCAATGGATAGATGGTGCATGATAAGATTTGGATCCAACCCTGGCATATCTGAATACTTCCATGCAAAGTTGATTTTTTTTTCTGTCAAGAATGTAGTAAATTTATGTTTCTCTTCTTCTAATAAGGATTGTGCTACATGTACCAATTGTGGTTCCTTTGTTGTACCCAAATTGATGGATTGGGTGGGCTCAATTAGAACTAGAGACCTATCCTATAAATGACTCGGAAGGACATCAAATATCTCATCCTTAGGTGCCTCAAAGAGGTTTTCACCTTTGGATATGTCTTTAATTTTTACTTTTGTCGGTTCTGAGACTGCCACAAAGTGGTTTTCACCCTTAGAACTCTTTTTCTTTTTCTTTTTACTCTTATTTTTCTGACTAAGATATTTGATGTCTGACTCGGTCATGCTGATGCTCGGTTCACTGATGGAAGTACTCATAGGCTCAACTGCATTGAGGTAGCAAGCAAGGGCATAGTCATTCAGGAAGGTATAAATACCATGGTTTGGGTTTGTGGAAGTTTGGTCGATAAGATTAGGGCATTGGATAGTCAAAGCGGGAAAGGCTTGGGATATGGTGTTTACGGATATTGATCTGTCATCATTGGTCCTAACCTGACACACGAGTTCAAAGGTGATACTACAACTTAAGACATCCAATTCATGAATAGGCTCAATGTCATCGTGGGAGTCCAATTCAGCCATAGGTGGATCAGACTCGATAGGTTCATCATTTCGCTCTAGACTTACGTTGGGTTGAGGTGCATATTGGTGAATAACACCAACATGTTTCTCTGTGATAAGCTCATTTGGTTCCGAAACGGCTCCCCATTCATAGTCATTTGATTCAGCTTCTGATTTAGGATCTCTAGGAAATCTTAGAACATGAGTAAAGTCAGGATGAATACCCCAAGAAGGGTTACCCTCAGATTCTAATTTGAATTCATACTCATGGGAATCTATCTCAGAATCACTACCACTTCCCTCTTCTTGATTTTTTTTGAGATTAGCTGGTTCTTGTGGTGCAACTATCTCTTGATTGGTAGTAGGTTCTTGTGTTTCTACTACATTATTTCTTTTGATAGGATCATCTTTATCATCAAGGTCTTTGATCTCTTTAGGCAATTTTTCATAGGAGATGAGTTCTAAACTATCTGAATCACTGTCGGATGGTTCTATTTCTTCTTTCTTAAGAAGAGGTTCCCCTGGTGTGATCTGCTCTATGACATGCGAGCAATTACTTTTGAGGTGATAGGGTTTCTTCTTAAATCCTAAGCCAATTTTATTTTTATTTTCTCTACCAGTATGTGGGAGGGGTGCCTCAAGACCTTTTCCTCTGATTCCTAGAGGTCCTTGACCTAAATATCCCACCTTAGCTATTAATTTACCTCCTGGACCATATGACTTGGAAGGGAGTTTGGATACAGTAGAGTTACCAGTTTGAACAACTTGAGAATCAGATTCATCTTTGTATAGCCATGATAGCATAGCTTCATCCTCTTCAAATTCTTGCTTGGATACTTGTTCTACTACAAAATTGTTTTTATATGCCTCAAGAGGTTCCTGAGGTTTGGGCTTGGATTGTTTCAAAGATTGCCCATAAGACTTAGGCAAGATAGGGAGAGATGTCAAAGATAAGACTGGCTCGATAGTGTATTCTCCCATACTATTTTCTTTGATATTAACCTCTTTGGCAAGATCTTCCATTTTAGATGTGGATGCTTCTTTAGTTGACTCTATGGGAGATTCTTTGTTATTAGGTACAAGCTTATCGGCACTTTCCTTCAAGGTGTTGCAAGTTGTATTCAGATCTGCTGGGATAGTAACCTTGACTCCTTCATAAGGAAACTTCAAACATTGATGGTATGTAGAAGGAATGGCTTGCATTTCATGTATCCACGGTCTCCCTAGAAGGACATTGTAGGCCAATGGCAGATCAAGCACTTGACAGATGGTATCTTTGATAACTGGACCCACTCTGATAGGTAAGATAATGGTGCCTTTAGAAGATCTTTCTTGTTCATCATAGGCCTTGATAGTTATTTTCTTTCTAGGATCAATAGCCAATTCTGAAAATCCCAATTGTGTGATCAAGCTATAAGAACAAATGTTTAGGCCAGCGCCCCCATCCATCAACACACATTTGACTCTACGGTTCTGGATCAAGACTTCTATATGCAAAGGCTGATTATGTGGGTGACTCAAGGAGTTGTCATCTTCCTCTGAAAAGGAGATATATTGCGGAGATGTAAGATGTCCAACCATAGTCTGGAACCTATCTAAATCAAGGTCATCAGGAACATTGGAACTGAGCAAAGCTTTATCGAGAATGGCTCTATGAGCTGGAGATATTCGAAGCAACTCAAACATGGAGATTTTTGCATTAGTGTGCCGGAGTTGTTGAACAATGCTATAAGACATAGGCCTTGTATCCTTTGGATTGGAAGATTTGGAAGCAGCCTTCTGTTTAGAAGCAGATGAAAGATTGAAGGGCACCTTTGGGACATTTGATGAATTTGGGATTTGTCCATTCAGATGTGTTTGAGCTTGTGATCGAGTAACTACGTTAGTTGAGGAATGATCTCTGTCCCTTCATACGATTGTGATGACATTGCAACTTTCAGAGAGACATGGTTCAACCATATTGATGACAGTGTTATTTCTAGGGTAAGCATAGTTGACTTTTGCCCCCATATTAGGCTGAGAAGTTGAAACCTTTTGACCATGTTTCGGAAATGGTTCTGTGAATGTTGTATGATCATTATTGCTCATGGGATTGTCAATTTTGATGTCTCCACTATCGATCAGATCTTGAATGGTATGCTTCAAGTGGTAGCAACTACTAGTTTTGTGACCTTTACTCTGATGGAAATCATAGAATTCATTATCCTTCCACCATATCGGTTTGGGGTCCTGAGCATTTGGTCGGATTGGTGGTAAAGAGATAATGTTATCAGCTAGTAGAGTTTTCATAGCCGATTCTAAAGACTCTCCTAGAGGAGTAAATTTTTTATGTTTATCCCATTTTTTGAATTTTGGCTTCCTTTGAGATGGTTGAGAAGACTTTTGCTCGGAAGCTTTAATGGCTTGAGTGCCAAGAGTGAGATTATAGGCTGGTGCCTTTGATGGGGCATAGACAGTGTCAACGATGCCATCTGCGATGATGCCTTTGTTCTTGTTCCAATTTTTGTTCTTGTCTTTGGAACTAGATCCAGATTCGTACTTGTCTTTTTGGAGTGTGATTTCCCCTTTTTTTACAAGCACTTTTTCAATTTTGATAGCATTATCCACCATTTTGTCAAAAGATGTATGATCTTGCATTTGTAAGGGATAATTGAGCTCTGGAACAAGGTTATTGATAAAGATTTCAAGTTTCTCCATTTCGGGAATTGGTCTAGCATACAGAGAGAACTTCTTTCGCCACCTTTTGAGGAAAGTTAAGAATGATTCTCCTGGATATTGCTTGAGATTACAAATATCAATCATGGTGACCAGATGCTGAATATTATAGGAATATTGTTGATAAAACAATTTAATCAATTCCTCAAACATTTTGATCGTAGGAGGCAATCTTGAAAACCACTGAATGGATGCTCCGCCCAGAGATCTAGGAAAAAGATGCATCAGATAGGTCGGTTCATGCATGAATTCCATGGATTGCGTACAGAACTCTCTGACATGATCTTGAGGATCAGAGTGTCCATCATACTTATCATACTATGGCATCTCCACTCTTTTTGGAAATGGTCACATATACAAGTTTTTGTCAAAAGGAAAAGGGCATAGAGCTTCCATGGAGAACTCTTTGTGTTCCTTTTCTTTCTCAAGATTATTAAATTTGACTTGTAAAGCATGTATCTATTTCATCATAGCTGTGAGTGGAGTTTCTTCCTCATGCATAATGATATCTTCAACATTAAAGTTGGGAGGAAGTTTAGCTCCTTGATGAGCTAGTTGTAAAAAGTAGGCTTCTCTATTTTCTTTCAAGAAATGTCTCATCATCTTGTTAAATTCATCGTCATTTTGGTAGCGAGGAATTTCTTCAGGTGTGGGTTCCTGATCTGCACCATGTTGAGATTGAGCTCTTTGAGAGCCAAAATTTGTCCCTGCTTGAGACATGGTAGGATTTTGTGGACTCCCTGGATTAGATTGATGAGGGGTATGTTGAGTACTTCTGTGAGTCGATGGAGGGGGTACGTAACTAGATTTCAATTGATAGTTTCCAAGACCGTCATCCTTGTAAAGACTAAAATTGATGAGTTGCTCAAAAGTTGGATTTTGGATAGTGGTAATAGATTTCTTGTGAGAGGAAGCTCTAGTCTCCACCATCAACTTTGAGTGAAACAAAAGAATAAGATTCAGATAACTGAAGAATGAATTGAATCAAGATGATCAGATGACGCAACCTTGTCAAGGTTTGATTGATTTGAAGATTTGATTAGACGTGGATGAAGGATACTGTGCCCTAGATGTATGGGTAGGTTCCCAAAAGATAGCGGACAAGATATCACAACACTTAGTCATTTTGATGATTGATTGATTGAAGATTGATAGTCATGACAAGGTTTTGACACGAGATGATAAAGACTCAAATCAATTAGATAGAAGGCTGAATCAGATTCAAAAGGCCACTTTAAGAAAATGATTGGACTCGTAATAGCTACTGCTCTGTTCCTGACACAATGATCCGCTCGACAGATTCTAAAACTAGGCTGAAAGAGCTAAATATCTGGCAATCCTTACAATTTTTTGACAACTTTCAAAAATTTCCCAAATGACACTCTGAAAAACTCATATGACAGTGGGTGAGCTATGAAATGATAGTTGTACAACTTGTACGATAGTTGCAAAAGCTCGTACGATAGTGGGTATGCAATGAAATGACACTTGATGGAAACTTGTATGACTTTTTGACTTCCTGAAATAATTTTTGACTCCAGAAAAGAATTTGACTTCAGATTTTGCAAATTTTGAGTTTTCAAATTCGGATTGTTTGCAAATTTCAATGTCCAGATTTGAAGATTGTAACAGATTTGTTCATTTTTAGTAACTAGATAGATAAACAAGCATGCAAAATAGCAAGCAAGTGATTTCAAGCATGTCTGAAAACAATGAACAAGGGCAAAAGCAACCTTGCGCATGAACAATCAAGTGACTTATTCATTCTAATCCTCAAAAGCGCTAATTATGTATGTTCCAAAAATGTTTTTCAATAATGCACATATACCCTATAAAATGAAAATTTGGCCTCGCTAGGGTTTTTAGTAATGGTTTGACTCTGCAACTTTTATGATCCAAAGGGGTGAACTCCAATCCTGACGCACCAGGGTTTTGACACAGTCCAAGAACTTAATCTTCAGGAGCTGCTAGGGAGATCTGACAACCCAACAATGAACCATACCCGTGGAGATTTCTTCCACAAGGACATTTATATAGCGGCTGTCACTACCACGGGGAAAATGGCTATGACCGCTTGAGGTTTCGTCAATGTAGTTTGACCTATGAAGGGATTGTTCACTATGGTTAACCCTCTCTAAAGATGACTCACAATAGTATACCACAAGGGGACTTGGCTCCAGATCCAAGGTTTTTGACACCTTTTCATTTTTAACCCAAACAAAGCAAGCAGATTAATCTGACACGCTAAGACAAAGTTTTGCTTCACCAAGGTCTATGATGCCAACTCCACGTGATCTATCACCCTCTCCTGGGAGAGAATGTATCAATCAATAAGAGAAGGTGCACTAACCAATTTTGATTCACCAAAGCTCGTGATGTCAACCCCATGTGATCTATCAACCTCTCCTGGGAGAGAATGTATCGATCAATAAGAGAAGACGCACTAACCAAGTTGAATGTGAAACGCACTAAGTATCCTCCCTACCTACAAGGATTCTATCGTCAAGAAAGATTTCTCTAGGAATCCAATCTCTCAAGAATCACAAATAGTGTTCATAGGGCCTAATTACTAAGTGAGCACAGATATATTCCCGAAAGCAAATTTACCAAAAGTACCCAAAAAGCAGAAAGAGGAACACTTAACGCTTAAAGAGAATATGAGATGAGTCCACAAGGTGGAACACTTAACACCTCACACAAGCTGAAAATGAGTCCCCAACTTAGAAAACAAGTGAGTTCCTAAAAGCACAAAAGGGTTGCCAAGTGGAACACTTAACGCTTCTGTCCTGTTGACCCCTCCCCTTTATGGCACTAAGATTGCAACCACGGGGCGAAAATGAGGGGTCGGTGGATTAGCGAGTCCAATAACCCAAGATAGTAATCAAGATCAATCACAAGTATTCTAAGACTACTTAATGAATCCTTAAGGGTTCACAACCTAGTATCAATTATGCAAGTGTGTAGAAATAGATCAAAAGCATGAAAAAATGCACACAAGCTTGACACATAAGAGATTTATTTTAAGTCTCAAATCAAAATATTATTAGATGAAGGAGAATACCTAGGATCCTCGCAATGCGCTTAGTAGATTTTACTTGATTTTTAGCAATTCTTGTTGAGCTTTTCCATGCAAGCAAGTGACGAACTCTCCAACAAGCAAACAAGCAAACAAGATATGCAAAATATATTCAACTTATGAAAACCATAGGGTTAGCTCTAAAAATCAATTATTATCAGTAATAATAACTAGAAATTAACCCAAATGACAACTCATATCATTCATTGAACCATGTAAAAAAAATAAGTGCATACCCATCACAAAACTTTATTTTTTTTGCTGCATTTGACCTAGTCAACAAGATCTAATTTTTTTGATATGATTTTGGCCACAAAAATAGAAATTCAGAATAGAGACCCCTGCTTAAAAATAGAGAGCTTTCCTAAAATGTAAAAATTTTAGAAAAATCTCTTCATTTGTGCCCTAGAAACCCTTTTTCTCAAAATAGACCAGTTTTTGTAAATTGACTATTTGAGCTATTATATCATGTCCAAATTTAAAACACAAAGAATGAACCCCCTATATAATTTAAAGAGCTTTCCAAAAATATAAAAATTTCAAAAAAATATGCTGATTTGCGTTAGATATTAATTTTTTCCAGAATTTCAAGAAAAAATTATTAAAAATTCTAAACATTTCAAAAAATTCTAAATTTTTTACTGTAGCTTCCCTAATATTTCACCAACCTACCAAACAAATTTCAAACCAAAATACCAAGCCTTTTGGGAGATAAAATTAAATCTTTGAAACTTTGGGGTTTTAGCTCCCAAAAAAAATCAAAACCGGCATGCAAAGGTGGGTTGCCCCACGGTGGGTGCCAGAAATGTGTGTGTGAAAATTGTACTTGATCTATAAACACAATACTTCAGTAAAACATTAGAGGTTAGCTATAATCAAAATCGTGCAAAATTGAAAACTATCTAACCAAGCGATTTACTGCCTTCTAGTAGGTGCGAGATTAATGTTCTCAGATTGTTATCGAGATCAGTGACCTAGACGACACCTAAACGAAGGATTTGAATGCAATTGATCTAGATATGAATTGAATGCAATTAAGCTATTTTTTTGGATTTTCTATGCAATAAGAATGATAAAAACTTGATATGAAATCTAATCTATATGAAATTGATCTACTAAAATGATATAACAATGATATGAAAAAGAATCTAAATGAATGTAAAACAAACAAATTGATCTCACAATAGCCTTGATTCGCAATAAGCTTTGATTCTCCCAATTCCAATTCTCCAACGTGATTGTGCAAAAATATGAGATCCTGTGGATGCAAATTTTGAGAGATGAATTATGAAGAGCTGAGCCTTGTTTTTATAGAAATCCAAGGCTTTGGAGGTTGTGAAAGAAAGTCATAAATCACTCAAATAACTCGGGTTAATTTTTGAGTTATTTTTAAATAACAGATAATTAAGTCACAAAAATCATGCAAAAGCACAGTTCAACTCGAATTAGAAGTTTAGATCCACTTTAAAACTCAAAAAGATGTTGAGTTTCAAAAAGCTAACAACTTGCATTGATTTTCCAATTTTGAGTTTAACTGGTCCTTGAATGTGCACATGGATAATTATGATTTAATAAATAAATAAAGTGATTTATTCTCAACTTAACTATTTTTTGAAATAAAATAATTAATTTATGGGTTAATTAACTATTTTACCAAACTTTTATTAAAAACTATATTATTAAATAATGACAACTTGCTTTAATTAATTAAATAAGAATTTAATCAATTATTCATATGATATTAGATTTATTGTCAAAATTAAATAATACAATTAATAATAGATAGAATTAAATTTAATTACACAATTAAGTGGCAAATATTAAATCTAATTAATTAAATATGAAAATATTCAATTAATCAAACTTTAGGATAAATGTGATTTATTGCCAAATAATTATAAAATTAAAGATAATTATGATGATTAGAAATATTACTAGGAATATTCCCCAATGCAGAATTTAAGATAATCAATTATGATTCGATGATGTTTAGATGTGCCTTAGATTAGGACTTCGATGTTGATTTCGTTCGATTTGTAGACATAGGAGGTTAATGAACTTATAGCCCATTTTTGGGGTATTACACATAGTTATATGCAAAATTTTGTATATAAAAACAAAAATCAAATGTAATGTGCATATTTAGATGCCAAAATTTGTATATAAAAAATTAGATGCAAAATTTGAAATATAAAAGAGCCCATGGAGTTGATTTGCAAATATTAAGAGCCCACATTTGTATCGTCTTAATGCCATGTAAAGTGCAAAAAATGTGTTTCTTTACTATGAATGTTGTACCCTTATATAATTTGTATCATCTTAATTTTGTATCCTTACATTTGTATTTTCTTAATTCCATGTACATTTGTATCATCAAATGATGTAATAGTTGGAGTCATTGAGTCAAAATTGGTCAAATGTGTCCAAAGTAAAATGATGATTCCCTGGGGTTAGTGTTCAAGGATTGCATCCTGGTACCAAATGTACTATGTCATTAGCTCTGATCAGGTAGGTAAATGCTAGTGACAACCCCATTTCGACCACTGAGTCACTAGAACATTCCAGACCATGTCGGGCCAAAGTGTCCCCAAGGTGCACTAAGCACGATTAGGCAGTGATCTTTTGAGGCTCGTATCTCAGACCCCATGAGAGGTATCGACAATCTGTGAGATGCTACAAGACCACATTTGTGAGGCCTACAATAACCTCTCTCCATTCTGGGAGATTCAAATTTTTTTGAATTTGGCACGCCAGTCTCGCTTGATGCCAAAACTTGCAGTGAGGGTCAGTTGAAAGTTACACCACTAGATTTCTTCCAAACTGTTTGTCCCGACACCAAATGGAATGTGTCATTAGCTTTGGTTGGGTAGGTAAACTCTAGTGACAACACTTTTTTGACCACTGATTCACTAGAACGTTCCAGACCATGCCGGACCAAAGTGTCCCCAAGGCACACTAAGTACGATTGGGTAGTGATCTTTCAAGGCTTATCTCGGACCTTGTGAGAGGTATCGATGATTCATGAGATGCTACAAGACTATGTTTCTGAGGCCTACAATAACCTCTCTCCATTCTGGGAGATTCAAATTTGTTTAAATTTGGCATGTCAGTCTCGCTTGATGCCAAAACTTGCAATGAGGGTCAGTTGAAAGTTGCACCACTAGGTTTCTTCCAAATTGTTCATCCCGGCACTGAATGGACTGTGCCATTATCTCTGGTTGGGCGGGTAAATGCTAGTGAAAATTCCATTTTGACCACTGATTCACTAGAACGTTTCGGACCATGTCAGACCAAAGTGTCCCCAAGGTGTTGCACTAAACATGATTGGGTAGCGATCTTTTGAGGCTCGTATCTCAGACCTCGTGAGAGGTATCAGCAATCTGTGAGATGCTACAATACTATGTTTCTAAGGCCTACAATAACCTCTCTCCATTTTGGGAGATTCAAATTTGTTTTAATTTGGCACGCAAGTCTCGCTTGATGCCAAAACTTGCAGTGAAGGTTAGTTGAAAGTTGCACCACTAGTTTTCTTCCAAATCCTTCATCCCGACACCGAATGGACTATGCCATTAGCTCTAGTTGGGTGGGTAAATGCTAGTGACAATTTCATTTCAACCACTGAGTCACTAGAACATTCTGGACCATGCCACACCAAAGTATCCCCAAGGTGTACTAAGCACGATTGGGCAATGATCTTTCAAGGCTCGTATCTCAGACCCTATGAGAGGTATCAGTGATCTGTGAGATGCTAGAGGACTACATTTTTGAGGCCTACAATAACCTCTCTCTTTTTTGGGATATTCAAAAAAAATTGAATTTGGCACGCCAGTCTCACTTGATGCCAAAACTTGTAGTGAGGATCAGTTGAAAGATGCATGACTGGGTTTCTTCCAAACCATTCATCCCGGCACCAAATGGATTGTGCCATTAGCTCTGGTTGGGTGGGTAAACACTAGTGATAATCCCATTTCAACCACTGAGTCACTAGAACCTTTCAGACCATGCCGGACCAAAGTGTCCCCAAGGTGCACTAAGCACGATTGGGCAGTGATCTTTCAAGGCTCGTATCTCAAACCTCATAAGAGGTATCAATGATCTATGAGATGCTATAGGACCACATTTATGAGGCCTACAATAACCTCTCTCCATTTTGGGAGATTCAAATTCATTTGAATTTGGCATGCCAGTCTCGCTTGATGCCAAAACTTGCAGTGAGGGTCAGTTGAAAGTTACACCACTAGATTTCTTCCAAATCATTCATCCCGGCACCGAATGGATTGCACTATTAGCTCTGGTTGGGTAGTTAAATGCTAGTGAAAACCTTTTTTTGACCATTGAGTCACTAGAACGTTCCAGACCATGTCGGACCAAAGTGCCCCCAAGGTGCACTAAGCATGATTGGGCAGCAATATTTTGTTGAGGCTCGTATCTCGGACCCCATGAGAGGTATCGATGATCTATGAGATGCTATAGGACCATGTTTCTAAGGCCTAAAATAATGTCTCTCTATTCTAGAATATTCAAATTCATTTGAATTTGGCACGCTAGTCTCACTTGATGCCAAAACTTGCAGTGAGGGTCAGTTGAAAGTTGCACCATTGGGTTTCTTCCAAATTGTTCATCCTAGCACCGAATAGACTATGCCATTAGCTCCAGTTGGGTGGGTAAACACTAGTGATAACCCCATTTTGACCATTGAGTCACTAGAACATTTTGGACCATGTCAGACCAAAGTGTCCCCAAGGTGCATTAAGCACAATTGGGCAATGATCTTTTGAGGCTTGTATCTCACACCCCATGAGAGGTATTAGTGATCCATGAGATGCTAAAAGACCACATTTATGAAGCCTACAATAACCTCTCTCCATTCTAGGAGATTTGAATTTGTTTGAATTTGGCATGCCAGTCTCGCTTGATGCTAAAACTTGTTATGAGGGTCAGTTGAAAGTTGCACCACTAGGTTTCTTCCAAACCGTTCATCTCGGCACCAAATGGACTATGCCATTAGCTCTGGTTGGACAACCTCATTTTTAAAATGAATTTAGTAGAACATTCATGAACATGCCGGACCAAATTGTTATGAAGATCCACTAAGCACCATTGTGTATGTTGGCGAGCATTCTGGTGTGTCAAGAGGCAAAGTAAGCCTTTAAATGGATCCAAAAGGAGTCTACGCTGAGTCTTGGGGAGGATTTAAGGAATCCAAAAGTTTATCTAGATCAACCATTAGTTTCTTGAGTTGTTTGGAGAATTCTGGAGAAAAAGGCTAATTTATGACTGGTGAAGGCTACAAGCCTAGAAGAGCTATTGGAGTGGATTGGTGGAAGATGAGTTGACCAGAACTAGTAGATTGGTGGAACATAGTAGATGGACCATATTAAGATTTTGTATGGTGTTAAAATCAAGGTGGAAGACCTATTTCAATTTTTGACAAGATGGAGGCTCTAGGTGCACTAAGAGGCCTAGAATGGAGTTGTTGCCAAGAGAATTTGGGATGAGAGGTTAGAGGAAGTGAACTTGTTCAAAATGTCAGATGTGTTGGTTCTCTAAAGTCAGAGCACTCTATTTGACCCTTGAGTTGAGACTAACTCCTTGAGTAGATTCCAAGATGCTTTTAGAATCCTCAAGTTGAGTTGAGTTCCATGAGGGGATAGTAGAGGGCTCTGCATCAGATTTTCTTGGTTGAGAGCATTAGATACACACAAATACAATGTAGCACATAAATTTTGAATTCACTTAAATGATGAATTACATGTGTGAACACACGTAGCACATAAATCGTATACATAAAATTCTTAAGTCATGAAGCATACATGTAGCACATAGATTATAAAGCATACCACATGAATTCACTTAAGTCATACACGTAGCCCATATACATGAATTTAGGTTATGAAGAATGTACTTGACTATACGTGAATATACTTAAGGCACAAATCATACACATGATTACATACACACAAGCATATTTACATACAAACAATGAATAAATGAACACACAATTAACAAATTGGATCGAATATCAAGTTTTGTATATATCAAAATGAACAATAATTCTATACATATTTACATGTCAACATATCTAGATACAATGTGGCATACGCCATCTCAAAATGTGTCATATGAAATCTCAAAATAAGAAGTTCAACTACAAATATTTCTAGGACATCCTATTCTACTGGTGGATCATCAAAATGCAGCCTTTTTGAAGTTCTCTTTGGCTCTGATGGATCCTGCATTCAAACACAAAAGTGAAACCCCAAGTTAGATTACAATTCAAAATCATAGTCAACAATAATAAATAAAATTAAAATTAAAATTGAACTCTAATATACCTCACCTCTTTGTCTCCTCCCATGGATACAAGACCTAATATATGTCCTTGGTAGCACATGGACAATGTCACCAATGTCGACTCCGACCTGTATATGTTTGCAAACATGAGATTGATCTACAAGTTATACTATTTAATGTTAAATACTTGGTAGAAAATATATGTTTACAAAATAACTATTCATTAACATTAAAACTTACATGTGTTGAAATTTCTTCAGGAAATGTTGGTTGATTCATCAGCGATACAAACCCTTGGCATTCTACCTCCCTCAAGCTAGGAGTGACCTACAAAAGTCAAATAGATACTTTATACTATCATAACTTGATCATATTATATATACTTGATAGTAAAATACACACAAATAACTTCAGAAATGTATGTACCATAGGGCTATCACTGCGAATGGATATGCATGTGACACTATCGTGACGATAGGGTCTCACGACATCAGATGCCACTCTCTATCAAATAAAGCATGTAAAATAAAAATGAGTACGCACAACTGACAAGTATACATGTATGCATAAACAAACTAAATTACTTAATTACATTTCCCTTATCAACTCCTGACACCTACACCCCCTCACATTGCCCCCCAGTGGCAACTAGTGACACTTGCATTAGTATGTAATAAGATGATCGTAAAAATTAGAAAAAAATGTGCATACACTATTATAATAATTTAAAAGGAAACCAATGAGTATATTAAAACATATCAACTGTGGAAGTGTCAAGACCAAATGATATGGATGAAAGCGTGGACCCCTCCACCTGTGCCATCTCCTCCTCTGTCATCAACTGAACATAAAAGTAACACATAAAAAAACATAAGTGGGAAATTATTATAAGAAAATTATACGAACAATAAAATTTAAATACAATGTAAAAAGTGAACTGTTTACCCTTACCATAATAGTAGGATTCCATGGCTCTGTATGCCCCTGATGCACATCTTCATGAGGTGCTTTAGTGCATGTAGTGTGCTGTGTAGAATCATCCACCTCGAAGATGTAATTATATGCATCACTATCATTCAGGGGACCTTAGCACAGATTCTTGCATATAATGCAAGTGTGGGGCACACAAACATGTGAGCTCATGGAGGATGTGGAAGGGCCAGAAGCATCAAGATGAGGAGGCAACAATGTCATGCTCTACGTAACCAGCAGATCACTCAAGGTGTGAATGGTTCAAATAGTCGGTGAGCCGACCTCAGCAATAATGTCAAGATGTTGCACTATGGGAGGTGGTGAGATCTCGGGAGGGGGGACATATGTGTGGGATTTCACCCGTTGTGCCCATGGCCTATCCTAAGGAGTGCCTAAACCTACACCCTGGCTCGGTCTCATAATCCAATAATTGACCTTGTGACCGAGCACAAATTCAGCATACAATTTTTTAATAAAATAAAATGGGACATCCAAATTTCTGTGAGGTGGTCTATCAAAAACCATCCACCAACGGTCCCAAAAGTTGTCACGTATTGCACTATTTGTGCACCATTTAATTGACAACTTGGTTTTTTTAGGGTCCACTTTTAGACCAGTTTTAGGATCCACAAAAAGATTACATATGTCATGTTTTTTTATGTTTAGGTTCATGACTTGATCATAGTCAATCCCATCATCAAACTGGGCGTGCATGGAATCGCGCCAAAGAAGTGCAGCACTATGTTTCTCTGTAAGTTTCTCCATGTTTTCAATAATTGAGTTCAATGTTATAAACATGGGGTGCAATGTGGGGATATTGGCGTAGATGGTTTGAAATCCTCTAAGTTAATTTAGATTATCTCATATTAGATCCTCTAAACGGTGAGGGTTTGAGACTGGTACGTCTTTTGGAAGTGGGGGATTGTTGGGAGGTGGTTCTGGATTGTTTGTGGGATCATTAGGAGGGTTTTCTTATTGATTTGGGTCCATGTCTGATTACAATTAGAACACAAATCGATAATTATAATCAATTTTAAAAAGTAATAAAAAACTCATTTAAACCCTAATTTTTATATAAAAAACTACAAATTTCTATAAAAAAAAAATAAAAACACTAAAAACATAAAAATTGAACTTACCTATGATCTTGAGAAAATAGATATAGGATTTGATCAAATATTTGAAAGCCCCAAGCCACGCTCAACATTTTCAGAATGAAAAATGTTGAACGCGGTCAGGCCTTATAAATTAAAATTACTGGCAAATATCGGATATCTGATTAGGCCTTTGCTTTGCCTTTTGCCTTGGCCAGGTGTACTAACACCCATGCCTACTAAAAATTCAACAAATCCATTTGTGTGCTTTTGGACGAGTGAAAATAGGTTTTTTTTACATCACTTTTTGGCATACCATGATCCTGCACATACCCTTAACCGCATCTGGTGTCTTTTATAAGTCTAGAGGTGATATCCTATAGAGATATTTTGTTGTCATTGGTTATGATTAAGTCATATAAATTACCAAAGTCATTCGGGAAAGAAGGATAGTCTAGTTGGTAAATAAATTATGCAAGCCAGAAAAATTAAAGTAAGGAAAAGGTAATTTTGGTAAAAGAGAATAAGGTATAGGCACCAAGCAAGGCAAACCGAGCATCGAGCACCAAGGAGTATCGAGATACAACATCTACTAAACTGAGAGAAGATACATGTTACAAACAAAAATAAAAATGCATTACTGACCATCACAAGCCGACACAAGGAGAATCTAAAGATACATTGAATCTAGACACCTGGTAGAAAATGGTTTACAGATCTCAAGGAGTTTGTTTGATAGAGCATTGGAGATTTAAATATAATGATTGTGTATGATTACAAGGTGAGATTTTCTAATGAGATAAATTTGATAATGCATTGGAGAAGTAACCAATGCTTCACCACTTAAGAAGAAGATTCTAGATTATTTTCACTACTTCTAGAATTGAATATAAAATGGATCAGAGTGTGAAAATCAGAGAGAGGGTGTATGATGTGAAGTAGAAGTTACACAGAGTGGGTGATGAGCATAGAAGCCACCGAGTAATAGAGAAGTAAAGAGTAGATTATGAATGTGATACAAAATTGAATCTACCGAGTACAAAATTGATATTGTGAGTGAAAAATAGTATGGCTTAAATTGTTATTGAGCATATAGAGTCTGATAAGAATAAGTTGATGCACGTATTATAGACAAGTTTATGTCATTAATTAAAGTCTAATCAGAATTGTAAAATCTCTTAACCAAGTGGATCCTAATAGGTCTTATATTGTAAAACCTTTAACAAGATACATCTCTTAGATTAGAGTTGTAAAATCCTTTAACAAGGTAGACTTAATTGGTCTTTAGACTCTTAGTAGGGTAAGCTATCAAAAATAGCTAACATTGTAGCTCTAACTGAGAAGACTTTTTTACTATAGCAGTGAAGTGTTGCGGGTGTTATCCCCACCGTAGTTTTTATCCTCTAACAAGGATTCCTACGATACCAAAATCATTGTGTTATGAGTTGTGTTTCATGATTATGATTTACATGTTTTATGTTATTATATGAAAAGTTATGAATTCAGTGAATGGTTAAGAAAGTTAGAGAAAAGTTTTTGGAGTACTTATTCACCCCTCCCCTTGCAGTACTTAGCTTTCTATAATTAATCCAACAAGTGGTTGTATCGGGCATTAACAAATTGATCTTTTGGTGCAACAACAACCGCTAGTTGTAACACATAGCTATATAGCTATATATTACTAGACATCATGGAGGATGAGGCAATGGCCCCACGATATCTATTTTAACAAACAAATCAACAAATTGAGAGATTAGGGGCCTCAATCATTAATCCTAGTAACAAGAGTGTTTATAAGAACACTTGTCAGTCCATTCATGATAGCCATGTTATTATTAGGGACAAAATTGAGGGAAATAGTGTAGTATTTAGTAGATGTTATAGAGGTTATTCTTTCTAGGAAGAGGTAATAGGTTTATGATGGCTTGTCTCTTATCGAGGTTTAGCATTCAATGCCCAAAGAAACTCTGAAAGAAAAATGTTTCCCATCATACTTGGGAAAGAATTTGGTGAAGGGATATTAGTGACTAGATGTCAGGATCCCACAATGACCACTTTGATATACCCACAATTTATTTCTTCTCATGGTCATTATCCAAATAACGACCAATTTTCACTCTATTTTTCACAACATTTGTATGCTAAGGTTTGTTTAGGGAAGGTCATAAACTACACTAATTTTCTACCATATTTGGGATAGGTTCATAGTAGGCTTGTTGATAGAGATGCTTATCATCAAGTTGGTCAACAACTACCAGCACATAGGACTATTGTTGGTTAGAGGGAACCCATTATTTATCCTTCCTTAGGTCCTACGAAAGATGAGGTTTTCATAGAACCCAACTTCGAGGAGCCATTGATAAAGTTGGTGACATTGCATTTGTGGCCACTTTGATATCTAGTGATCGAATTGGTTAGTATTTGACGAGTCATCAATGTTCTAGATCCTTAAGTAGAACACACTGTAGCAGTACCTTAGATGATCATTATAATATAACATACATCCCTTCACCCGCTAGCCTATAGGGTCTTATAGGAGACATGACATGTGTTACAATGGCCAATTTGGTTGAGGATATTTTAGATGCATATGTATTTATTATAGTAGAGCTTCATATCCCTATAGAAGATTCCAGAGGTCGTGTGAGTTCCATTAGATTACCTGAGCCATATTTAGGGTCTCATCATTCTCACCACCCAGATCGTGGCACTAGTAGCATTCTTATCAGGATCCACCTACTAACCATGATGTTGTTGTAGAGGGAGAGGCATAGGATACAAACCCTTTGGTGAGTGTAGCGCATCAATCCTTTGATCTTAGCCTTGAGGATGTTGAATTTAGTATGACAATGATAGGTTACATGAATTTGTTGACACATTCATATTCTAATTCCATGTCATCTCAGTTGCACAATCCCCTGAATTCATCATTATTGGGATGTATGTCAATCAGTCATGTTGTAGATGTAGATTTGAACTTGGATGAGGCCTAGTAGAATCTTGATATTTTAGTGGACATGATCACGGATAGATATTTCGAGTACTATTAGATGTCACCTTCTACATAGGTAAATTTTATTTTGAACATTATGCTCATGTTGCAAATATCCAAAATTTATAATTTAAATTTACTTTTTTAACTAAATTCATATAATCATGTATATAGATACGTATATACACACATATATATATACATATGCATATGCATACATACATACATACATACATACATACATATATATATATATATATATTATAGGTGGATATGTCTCTTGTTACTCCTTCCTTGAGGTCTGATCGTGTACGTCGGCGAGACTCACTTGATGATGTGAGCACTAGTGGACACGTAAGTTTTAAATTTATACATGTACGTGCATTCATTATTTCTTTTAAATGATTATAATTTTTGTATATTTAATGTGTCTACATATATATCTCTTTTCTTACAAGGATTGGTTCATCCTTCAGAGCATGATAGTCACTTGGAGGATCACTTAGTGAGGATTCATCATGATGAGTCCCAGTGTACCAAGCCATCTAGCTAGATATTTGATTATCTATTTTATACACTTATAGATTGACATGTTATACAATTTGACACATCATACACTTACACTTTGGCATGTTACATTTGATGTTATATGTATACATTTGATGATCTAGACTTGATATGTTTGATGATTAGATACTTTATATGATTTACTGATTATATGTTGTTTCGTGTTATATATGTATACATGAGTTGATGATTAGATACTTTATGTACATGCATTTGACACATGTTACATTTGATCATGATATATTTTATATATATTTGACATGTTTGATGATCTATATACATAAACATGATGGTCTAATTTATATGTTTTTCATGTTGTTTGATTTTATACACGTACATGTTTGACATGCTAGATTATTTATCTATATTTAAATTCAATGTGTGTTGTACATACATTTGATGATAGATATTTTATATATATGTAAGTTCAACATGTGTGTTGTACATACATTTGATTATAGATGTGTGTTGTGCATGCATTTGATGATATTATACATAAATTTGATCATATTTTATTTTACATAAATTATCCTAAGAATTGTTGCAAGAGGAGGATTAACAAAGATGTTATAAGTAGTCATGAACTTCTAAGAAATAATAGATACAAAAATGATAATGTGAGTGAACATTTGTTTACTTTCTCTAATATATTTACCTAATATGTTGCAATTAATTAAATAAATATCTTATTAGATATATTTATAATTACAACCAACATGGAACAAAAAATGTAAGTATCCTTAAATGGCTGAAAAATCTATTAAAGTACAAAAAAGCCACCAAATGTGGTATCAATGAGCATGAACACACATAGAGTGAGACTAGAGAATGATTACATTCTCCCTAGTGTGGAAAATTTAATTTAGATAAAAGGTCTAATAGTAGGGAATTCTAAACAAAGTATTAACAACAATGAATCATCCCCTTAAGACATGTCCTAATTAAACAACAATGAAAATATCATAATATAATATCGTGCATACATGCAATATATAATAATTGAAATCATCCCCTTAAGACATGTCCTAATTAGACAACAAAGGAATTTCATAGTACAATATTGTGCATACATGCAACATATAAGAATTTAAATAATCTCATTAAGACATGTCCTAATTAAACAAAAAAGGAAATTTCATAATACTTTTGACAATTTCTTACATATGTATGCAACATATAAGAATTTAAATCATCTCCTTAATCCATGTGTCATAATTAAACAAAATCCCCTTAAGCCATGTATTCAGGCTTAAGACAATTTTATATTTATGTCAAATTGTTCAACCAAGTCACACAAGTTGCAAACATATATACATTATTTCTCAGCCATGTCAAGTGGTTCAACTCACTCTTGGATAAAATGTAATATCTCTCATGAGCATCAGTATATAGTCTCCACTTACGAATGCCATATCCTATGACTAAATGAAGAGATAGGGTGGTAGCAATTACAAGGTGTCTATACTGGTAGAACTTGTTGTCATGTTGATAATCAATGAAGTGAATCTCATGTTTAACTATTTTGATTTTCTTCAAATATGTTCCTTTCACTACAACTGAACCTGCACACACAAGAAACAACATTTCAAACGATGATTTCTAGAGCTAGAGATAATGTTCAAGAACACCGCTATGACCACAAAAACATGTCATGCACAATAAATTTTATGGGGTCAATTTAATTTAAAGATTTTTCTCGATATATGTTTTTATGAAAGTAAATAAGTATGTATGTACATAAATTTATAGATTGAACATGAAGTTAAATATACGCACTAATTTTGATCAATCTTGAAATATGGTCATAATCAGTACAAATCAATGGAATGTCATTGAATCTCTCACCCTCACCTTCATCATTTGTATTAGTAACATCTAGTGGCACCAAATTTTGTGCATTAATATATCCACATTCATGGTTGTTGCATTCATCGTAGTTTTTGGAAATGTGATTAAAACAAAAGCATGAGTAATGGTGTACAATGACCACTTGTGACTATTTGTACTCATAACAGAATGCAAGGATCTTGTTTTGTCTACCCTCTTGCATCCATGCATTGATCTTCTATCCACACCTCCAAAACATTAAAAAACAAACAAGTTAGACATAAATGTTCAAATCAATATATAAATTATTTAAATTTTATTTAATAATTTGAAACCTTGAAACAAAATCAAATTTGATAAAATCGTGCATACCTGATATCTCCTAGAACACTTTGAATGGTACAACTCAATCCAATCATGATGATGTAATAGCCTCATTTGGCATTGCAAAGTTCATCTTGCACTGGTGCATTCAACTACATCATGTGCATCTTTTATACAAAATCTATGATAATCCATCTGATATTTTTTTAAAGCACATTTGATGCAAGCTCCTGCACCATCATGCTCACCCTTTCCATGTCCACTCTTGAAGAAAATCCAAATATGTGGTATCTTTTGGTATCGGTGATATCTAAATAGTGCATAAAATGGGCTTGCTGATTTTAATTGTGTTGCACATCCATCAGACCATACAAAATTCTTTTCAATTTTATGCCCCTATTTTTCAAATATCCAAAAAACTTCTTAAAGAAATGTTCCACAAAATGCGTGCCATGCTCTTTATCATCACTAATGTAAAATTGATATTATTTCTTAACTAATCGTGCTTCATATGTACTTTCAACACCATCCAAATCTAATTGTTCATGTTGATAAAATACATGGACCATAATAGTCACCTGCTCTATAAAGTAGTATTCTACTTGAAGCTATTTTTATGAATAAAAGAGTATTTTTTTGCAAAATCAACAACCAATAAAATTGTTCTAGGTGGGAAAGTATATCTTAGTATTTGGAACTATTGTTCTTTCCACTTAGAAAAAAAAGAATGACATATATATGTGTAAGACATAAAAATATATCTTTTTAGGGATATATTTTTATATGTTTTGTGGGGTTGTTGAGTGTGTGTGTGGAAAATGTTGTGTACATACAAACTTAATAAAACATGAATACTTATCTTGAAAGAGGAGCAAATTTGGAAATCACTATTTTCTAGTGTCTGTGTTTGATTTCGGAAAATTCTGCAACCAAATTTGGCCAGGAAATGTAGAAATAAAGAAAACCCAAAAATCTTATGTCTTTCTGAGCAAGGTCATCCTTGACCCAAGACAAGGGTAAGATCTTACCCTAGGGTACAATCTTACCCCAAAAGGTCATCCTTGACCTGCATAGCTCCGATAGAATTTATATTCGTGGATCTCAGAAGTTCACCGAAAAGGGTACTCTGATCTGAACTGCAATTCATTGTCCCACACCTGTACCTACAAGAAAAAGAGGGTTTTGTTGTTTGGATGAGGGATTTGCCTTGGTCAAACCCCGGTTTACAATCAACCTTTAAAATAGAATTGAAATAGAGAATGCTAGAAAGTAGTAGAAGTAGATCTAACAATGAAGCTATGATACTCAATAGATATACAATTGTATTTCAAATGTAAACAAGTATGTTAATATGAAATCTTGGAATCAACACTAACAAATGTAAATCAAAACCTCCATGATTGTATGCTTGGAATCCACCTTGAAGAGAGAATGAATAGATCTTGAAGATGAAAAAAGGATCTTGAAGGAAGATCACACCATCATGATGGATAGATCTAGGATTTGAATGATGAATCTTGAATACTTGAGCCAAATCCCTTCAAAGACTTGAATTATTGAATCCTTGATCTTCAATGGAGAGCTTGAATGCTTGACAAGAGATGGAAGATCTCACACTTGATTGATGGAGCACTTGATTTCCAAAAGAGAGATGATAGATAGATTGCAAAAGATGCTTGATTGTGGATGTGAAAATGAGAGAGGAAGGCTTCCTTTTATACTAGTCTAGGGCAAAAACTTCTAGAGAGGCTTCAATGTGATGTGTTTAGGTTACAGTACATAATTTTGGCTTTACCAGTATCATAGTTGATTTAGATGTTAGATTATGTTGGTTCCTACTATTCTGATCATATCTGTAGGATGATGTTGTCAAGATGTGACATGGTGATATTTAGTGCATTTTGTATTCAAAAACATTGGATTATGCTATTATGATGATTATCATTGATTCCCTGTTAGATTATGCCATAATTGTTGATGCGTATTTCATTAAGATTTTTCACTGATATATACTTATATTGTCGTAAATGATTATTTTAATGCTTTAATGTTTAATTTAAATGATTATTTACATTGATGATTATATATGGAATGACCAATACGGCAACATTGGAATACATATGAGTGATCATGTTACTAGAGAATCATTGTTCCATTAGGTGTACTACAATTGTTTACTATTGTTTTGGCTATTTATATTGTTAGTAGATGAACTTGATGTTTGCATGTTTTAGTGAACAAGTACCAGACATCATTTTGCCTAAGTTATAGGTTTGAGCATGTCTTATCCTCGATAGTGGAATAGGAGATAGTTTCACTAGCCTTTCATGATTTAGCCAATATCATCCCGGTATGGATGATGTTTCTGTTATTTTTTATAATATCTCTGATACATGTGGGTAAATCGAAACTTCATGTGCATTTTGTGATAGACTAGTATATGTGCCTATGCATTTTGTGATAGACTAGTATATGTGCCTATGCATTTAGAGTTCTCATAGTTTTTCGCAGTTGAATTATTGAATTAATGTTGACTTTTAATATTTGGGGTTATTTTTATTTATCGACTAATTTTTCATAATTAAATTCCATTTAATTGGAATGGGATTATTTTATCCAGTGGATTTTCAGAAAAGTCTATAGTTTGATTTAAATTTATTTAACTGATTTAATTTAAATTCCTTTTTCAAAAAAGTGACTTTATATTTGGGAAAAAAGTTCATTTCCCTAACTTGGTTTTTGAGAAATTGGGATTTTTCTCTAATTTGCGTTGGAGAAAATTGTTCTTTTTCTCATTGTGATTGATCTGCTTGTTAGATTCTCATGGGTAGTGACTCATTAGAACCATGCTACAATTTCTCCCACTTCTATGGATCTATTTCTAGTTTCAAGAAGGATCTATTTTCTTCTGTCATGTTTTTATGTTTGTCACATTATCTTTTTAGGCCATCTCATATCTTTTGTTTTTCTTTATCCTTTTATTTGAAGTAAAATGCTTTAGTTTCATGGGTTGAGAATTAGTATTCATCCACAATTTTATTGCATTTCATTAACCAATTGGTATTTTATGAGCTTATCATGTTTTTTAATTCAAAAAATATGGGTTTTGTGGTATTGTATTGCCCTTTTTTTCTGTGTGTACCCAGAGTGAAAATTTTATTGGATGAAAGTGTTATTGGGTGCATTTGTGCAAATGGGTTTTTGTATTTTTGGATAATTTGAAGTTTGATTTTTTGGTAAATTTTGAAGGATCGTTCATGGTGTACTTTGGGACTGAATTCTAGTCTGTGAGTTTTCTTTAATTTTTCTTATAAATTGGGATTGGGAATTAACCCCTTGATTGTGGAAAATGTGTGGTTTCTATTTGTGGATATTGCATTCACCTTAGAATTTGTACGCGTAGCAAAGTGGTCAGTTGAGTGAATTCAAAATGCATGTTTTTGTGGCTCGTGTTGATGGCCATTTCTTGCAATGTTCTCAATTTTCCATTTGAGTGTGAGACCTTTTGTTGTGTGGATGCACGGTGTTGAAACTAAATCTAGGCATGTACTTGAGCTATGCTCCTATGGTGAGGTCTAAGTGACTCGAGCTCTTGGCGAGTCCAATTGAGTGTATCTTGTCTCCTTATTGGTTAGCATTGAAATTATTGCATTATGTTTTAATTGAACATTGTATGGTTGACTTGTAGGTGGAGAGTACTAGGATGGAGTGACTTCTTACATAGATCCTATCCCATAAGTGGTTGGCATAGGACATGTCGAGGAGTTTCATAAAAGTAATAAATTAATAAAATAAAATAGGGTAAAAACATAATTAAAGGGATAGATTAACTTTGGTACTATAGTCATCTAAGTGACGTGGAGTTGATTCAGTAGTGGAAAATTGCATATGTTGAGTTGGCATAGCCATGGCCATATGCGGATGTTGAGCTAGAACATTCATGATTATCCGTAGACGTTGAGCCAACATAGTAGGGCTTCCTTGATGAGAGAAGGAATGCTCTAGACAACAAATGCTACCACAAGATGTTTGATAACATTCCATCCTTGAGTTTCAACACCATGCCATATATAGTTCTGAGTAGTGACCTTGACCTACTTGCATATTGTTATTTACATTGTCTTTGCATTCATATCATTTTACTATTCCTTGAGTTTTACATCTAATTAACATGTGTGTTAGCCACTATTTGTGTGTGTGTACTATGTGTTTATGGTTGAGTGACTATCTTCGTTAGCACAATGGGGTGGTCCTGAAAATACCACATGGTTCATTGGCATTCAACTTTATCGTAGTTTTGGATTGGTGTACAGGTGGTGGACATCTTCCAATGTTAGAGCATGAGCATGATGTGCTCATCCTATCCTTGCATCTATTTTCTATATTTCATATATATGTTGTTATGATCATTAGATTAGATTAGATTTTGATGTATATGGATGTACCAAGCATGTACGACCTTGATTTCATGTTTATGGTACTCCCTAGTGTGGATTGGTACATTGTTAGGTCGTGTGTTGGAGTCGGCACTTGTTATTTTGCAGTTTCATGCTTGTATAGGAAACTTGCGCATATGTGGAGTGTTTGTGTGTATCCATCCAAAATAAATGTGCATTTATTATGTTTTCCCATTTTTTCACTTTTTTTTACATCTATTATTGCACTATCCTAGATGAACCCTACTTCTACGCATGTAATCTGAGATTGATCTGGCACATCTGTAATAGCTTATGGTTCCTTTGGATTTTTGTAAAAATGAATTTCATAGTTAGATTCCATGTAGTTTTAGGATCGATTTCATGTATTTTCATCTTCTTTTATGTTTCATATTAATGATGTTTAGATCACTTTTCGATTTGGGTTTTAAGATGAAACTTATTTTGGATTATGTTAAGGATAAACATGTCTCCTTGTTAGCGATTGTTGATGATGGTTTGGTTTTATCCAATGAGGTTTTAGATGTAGTTTGAAATCTCATGTGGTAGCTTGAATGTGATTTGGTCATTCATGATTGTATTAGGGTCATCTTGGATTCCTTGGAAGTACATTTGAGTCTTTTGTTTGTGCACGATCGTGTGACAATCACATTTTTCTTATGATATGTTTGTATCTTTGTTTATGTTTATGGTTAATTGCACTTATGTTCATG